>JAIUSX010000565.1:0-90285 GCA_026573805.1 Hesperophylax magnus
TTAAAAGTCCGAACCAAAGTCTCAAACAGTGACCATTAATCTTATGATTTTTCTTCAAATGCAACTTTTTGCAGATTTTATAACTGATATCGCTTGAGACCGTTATTCTCATCACGATTCCGAAATTTCGGTCCGTTTGGTACCATAGAGCCCGAAAAACATATTTTTAAAGGTCGAACCCAAGTCTCAAATTAGCCCCATGAAAAAGATTATTTTTACAGAAATGCAACTTTATGCAGATTTTGTGACTGATTTCAGTTTGAACCATGATTCAGATCGCAATTCCCAAATTTCAGCCCGTTTGGTACAAGAGAGCCAGATAAAAAGGTTTTAAAGTCCGAACCCAAAACTCTAATAGTGCCCGGTAATCTTATGATTTTTCTTCAAATGCAACTTTTTGCAGATTTTATATCTGATATCGCTTGAGACCGTGATTCTTATCGAGATTCCATAATTTCAGCCCGATTGGTACAATATAGCCATATAAAACGGATTTCATAGTCCGAACCCAAGTCTCAAATAGTGACCGTTAATCTTATGATTTTTCTTCAAATGCAACTTTTTGCAGATTTTATAGCTGATATCGCTTGAGACCGTGATTCTTATCGAGATTCCATAATTTCAGCCCGATTGGTACAATATAGCCATATAAAACGGATTTCATAGTCCGAACCCAAGTCTCAAATAGTGACCGTTAATCTTATGATTTTACTTCAAATGCAACTTTTTGCAGATTTGATAACTGATATCGATTGAGACTGTGATTCTCATCACAATTTCGAAATTTTGGCCCGTTTGGTACCATAGAGCCAGAAAAACTTATTTTTAAAGGTCGAACCCAAGTCTCAAATTAGCCTCTATAAGAATTTTGAATTTACCAGAAATGCAGCATTGTGCAGATTTTGTGACTGATTTCAGTTTGAACCATGATTCAGATCGCAATTCCCAAATTTCAGCCCGTTTGGTACCAGAGAGCCAGATAAAACGGTTTTAAAGTCCGAACCCAAGTCTCAAATAGTGCCCGTTAATCTTATGATTTTTCTTCAAATGCAACTTTTTGCACAATTTATAGCTGATATCGCTTGAGACCGTGATTCTTATCGAGAATCCATAATTTCAGCCCGTTTGGTACAAGAGAGCCAGATAAAAAGGTTTTAAAGTCCGAACCCAAGTCTCAAATAGTGCCCGTTAATCTTAAGATTTTTCTTCAAATGCAACTTTTTGCACAATTTATAGCTGATATCGCTTGAGACCGTGATTCTTATCGAGAATCCATAATTTCAGCCCGATTGGTACAATATAGCCATATAAAACGGATTTCATAGTCCGAACCCAAGTCTCAACTAGTGCCCGTTAATTTTATGATTTTTCTTCAAATGCAACTTTTTGCAGATTTTATAACTGTTATCGCTTGAGACCGTAATTCTCATCACGATTCAAAAAATTTCGGCCCGTTTGGTACCATAGAGCCCGTAAAACATTTTTTTAAAGGTCGAACCCAAGTCTCAATTTAGCCCCATCCAAAAGATTATTTTTCCAGAAATGCAACTTTATGCAGATTTTGGGACTGATTTCAGTTTGAACCATGATTCTGATCGCAATTCCAAAATTTCAGCCTGTTTGGTACCAGAGAGCCAGATAAAACGGTTTTAAAGTCCGAACCAAAGTCTCAAACAGTGACCATTAATCTTATGATTTTTCTTCAAATGCAACTTTTTGCAGATTTTATAACTTATATCGCTTGAGACCGTTATTCTCATCACGATTCCGAAATTTCGGTTCGTTTGGTACTATAGAGCCCGAAAAACATATTTTTAAAGGTCGAACCCAAGTCTTAAATTAGCTCCATGAAAAAGATTATTTTTCCAGAAATGCAACTTTATGCAGATTTTGTGACTAATTTCAGTTTGAACCATGATTCAGATCGCAATTCCCAAATTTCAGCCCGTTTGGTACCAGAGAGCCAGATAAAACGGTTTTAAAGTCCGAACCCAAGTCTCAAATAGTGCCCGTTAATCTTATGATTTTTCTTCAAATGCAACTTTTTGCACAATTTATAGCTGATATAGCTTGAGACCGTGATTCTTATCGAGAATCCATAATTTCAGCCCGTTTGGTACAAGAGAGCCAGATAAAAAGGTTTTAAAGTCCGAACCCAAGTCTCAAATAGTGCCCGGTAATCTTATGATTTTTCTTCAAATGCAACTTTTTGCAGATTTTATATCTGATATCGCTTGAGACCGTGATTCTTATCGAGATTCCATAATTTCAGCCCGATTGGTACAATATAGCCATATAAAACGGATTTCATAGTCCGAACCCAAGTCTCAAATAGTGACCGTTAATCTTATGATTTTACTTCAAATGCAACTTTTTGCAGATTTGATAACTGATATCGATTGAGACTGTGATTCTCATCACAATTTCGAAATTTTGGCCCGTTTGGTACCATAGAGCCAGAAAAACTTATTTTTAAAGGTCGAACCCAAGTCTCAAATTAGCCTCTATAAGAATTTTGAATTTACCAGAAATGCAGCATTGTGCAGATTTTGTGACTGATTTCAGTTTGAACCATGATTCAGATCGCAATTCCCAAATTTCAGCCCGTTTGGTACCAGAGAGCCAGATAAAACGGTTTTAAAGTCCGAACCCAAGTCTCAAATAGTGCCCGTTAATCTTATGATTTTTCTTCAAATGCAACTTTTTGCACAATTTATAGCTGATATCGCTTGAGACCGTGATTCTTATCGAGAATCCATAATTTCAGCCCGTTTGGTACAAGAGAGCCAGATAAAAAGGTTTTAAAGTCCGAACCCAAGTCTCAAATAGTGCCCGTTAATCTTAAGATTTTTCTTCAAATGCAACTTTTTGCACAATTTATAGCTGATATCGCTTGAGACCGTGATTCTTATCGAGAATCCATAATTTCAGCCCGATTGGTACAATATAGCCATATAAAACGGATTTCATAGTCCGAACCCAAGTCTCAACTAGTGCCCGTTAATTTTATGATTTTTCTTCAAATGCAACTTTTTGCAGATTTTATAACTGTTATCGCTTGAGACCGTAATTCTCATCACGATTCAAAAAATTTCGGCCCGTTTGGTACCATAGAGCCCGTAAAACATTTTTTTAAAGGTCGAACCCAAGTCTCAAATTAGCCCCATCCGAAAGATTATTTTTCAAGAAATGCATATTTATGCAGATTTTGTGACTGATTTCAGTTTGAACCATGATTCAGATCGCAATTCCCAAATTTCAGCCCGTTTGGTACAAGAGAGCCAGATAAAAAGGTTTTAAAGTCCGAACCCTAGTCTTAAATAGTGCCCGGTAATCTTATGATTTTTCTTCAAATGCAACTTTTTGCAGATTTTATATCTGATATCGCTTGAGACCGTGATTCTTATCGAGATTCCATAATTTCAGCCCGATTGGTACAATATAGCCATATAAAACGGTTTTAAAGTCCGAACCCAAGTCTCAACTAGTGCCCGTTAATTTTATGGTTTTTCTTCAAATGACACTTTTTGCAGATTTTATGACTGATATCGATGGAGACCGTTATTCTCATAACGATTCCAAAATGTCGGCCCGTTTGGTACCATAGAGCCAGATAAAACGGTTTTTAAATTTCGAACACAAGTCTAAAATAGTGACCGTTAATCTTATGATTTTACTTCAAATGCAACTTTTGGCAGATTTGATAACTGATATCGATTCAGACTGTTATTCTGATCACAATTTCGAAATTTTGGCCCGTTTGGTACCATAGAGCCCGAAAAACATATTTTTAAAGATCGATCCCAAGTCTCAAATTAGCCCCTTGAAAAAGATAATTTTTCCAGAAATGCAACTTTTTGCAGATTTGATAACTGATATCGATTGAGATTGTGATTCTCATCACGATTCCAAAATTTCTGCCTGTTTGGTACCATAGAGCCAGAAAAACCTATTTTTAAAGGTCGAACCCAAGTCTCAAATTAGCCCCATGAAAAAGATTATTTTTCCAGAAATGCAACTTTTTGCAGATTTGATAACTGATATCGATCGAGACTGTGATTCTCATCACAATTTCGAAATTTTGGCCCGTTTGGTACCATAGAGCCAGAAAAACTTATTTTTAAAGGTCGAACCCAAGTCTCAAATTAGCGCCTACAAGAATTTTGAATTTACCAGAAATGCAACATTGTGCAGATTTTGTGACTGATTTCGGTTTGAACCACGATTCTGATCGCGATTCCAAAATTTCAGCCCGTTTGGTACCAATGAGCCAGATGAAAAGATTTTAAAGTCCGAACCCAAGACTCAAATAGTGCCCGTTAATTTCATGATTTTTCTTCAAAATACATCTCTTTGCAGATTTTATAACTGATTTCGCTTGAGACTGTGATTCTCATCGAGGTTCCAAAATTTCAGCCCGTTTGGTACCATAGAGCCAGATAAAACGGCTTTTAAAGACCGAACCCAAGTCTCAAATAGTGCCCGTTAATTTTATGATTTTTCTTCAAATGCAACTTTTTGCAGATTTTATAACTGATATCGCTTAAGACCGTTATTCTCATCACAATTTCGAAATTTTGGCCCGTTTGGTACCATAGAGCCAGAAAAACTTAATTTTAAAGGTCGAACCCAAGTCTCAAATTAGCGCCTATAAGAATTTTGAATTTACCAGAAATGCAACATTTTGCAGATTTTGTTACTGATTTCGGTTTGAACCACGATTCTGATCGCGATTCCAAAATTTCAGCCCGTTTGGTACCAATGATCCACATAAAACGGTTTTAAAGTCCGAACCCAAGACTCAAATAGTGCCCGTTAATTTCATGATTTTTCTTCAAATGCATCTCTTTGCAGATTTTATAACTGATTTCGCCTGAGACTGTGATTCTCATCAAGTTTCCAAAATTTCAGCCCGTTTGGTACCATAGAGCCAGATTAAACGGCTTTTAAAGTCCGAACCCAAGTCTCAAATAGTGCCCGTAATTTTATGATTTTTTTTCAAATGCAACTTTTTGCAGATTTTATAACTGATATCGCTTGAGACCGTTATTCTCATCACGATTCCAAAATTTCCGCCCGTTTGGTACCATAGAGCCCGAAAAAAATATTTTTAAAGGTCGAACCCAAGTATCAAATTAGCGCCTATAAGAATTTTGAATTTACCAGAATTGCAACATTGTGCAGATTTTGTGACTGATTTCGGTTTGAACCACGATTCTGATCGCTATTCCAAAATTTCAGCCCGTTTGGTACCAATGAGCCAGATAAAACGATTTTAAAGTCCGAACCCAAGACTCAAATAGTGCCCGTTAATTTCATGATTTTTCTTCAAATACATCTCTTTGCAGATTTTATAGCTGATATCGCTTGAGACCGTTATTCTCATCACGATTCCAAAATTTCGGCCCGTTTGGTACCATAGAGCCCGATAACATATTTTTAAAGGTCGAACCCAAGTCTCAAATTAGCCCCATGAAAAAGATTATTTTTCCAGAAATGCAACTTTATGCAGATTTTGTGACTGATTTCAGTTTGAACCATGATTCTGATCGCCATTCCCATTTTTCATCCCGATTGGTACAATAGAGCCATATAAAACGGTTTTCAAAGTCCTAACCCAAGTCTCAAATAGTGCCCGTTAATCTTATGATTTTTCTTCAAATGCAACTTTTTGCATATTTTATAGCTTATATCGCTTGAGACCGTGATTCTTATCGAGATTCCATAATTTCAGCCCGATTGGTAAAATAGAGCCATATAAAACGGTTTTCAAAGTCCTAACCCAAGTCTCAAATAGTGACCGTTAATCTTATGATTTTACTTCAAATGCAACTTTTTGCAGATTTGATAACTGATATCGATCGAGACTGTGATTCTCATCACAATTTCGAAATTTTGGCCCGTTTGGTACCATAGAGCCAGAAAAACTTATTTTTAAAGGTCGAACCCAAGTCTCAAATTAGCGCCTACAAGAATTTTGAATTTACCAGAAATGCAACATTGTGCAGATTTTGTGACTGATTTCGGTTTGAACCACGATTCTGATCGCGATTCCAAAATTTCAGCCCGTTTGGTACCAATGAGCCAGATAAAAAGATTTTAAAGTCCGAACCCAAGACTCAAATAGTGCCCGTTAATTTCATGATTTTTCTTCAAAATACATCTCTTTGCAGATTTTATAACTGATTTCGCTTGAGACTTTGATTCTCATCGAGGTTCCAAAATTTCAGCCCGTTTGGTACAATAGAGCCAGATAAAACGGCTTTTAAAGACCGAACCCAAGTCTCAAATAGTGCCCGTTAATTTTATGATTTTTCTTCAAATGCAACTTTTTGCAGATTTTATAACTGATATCGCTTAAGACCGTTATTCTCATCACGATTCCAAAATTTCGGCCCGTTTGGTACCATAGAGCCCGAAAAAAATATTTTTAAAGGTCGAACCCAAGTATCAAATTAGCGCCTATAAGAATTTTGAATTTACCAGAATTGCAACATTATGCAGATTTTGTGACTGATTTCGGTTTGAACCACGATTCTGATCGCTATTCCAAAATTTCAGCCCGTTTGGTACCAATGAGCCAGATAAAACGATTTTAAAGTCCGAACCCAAGACTCAAATAGTGCCCGTTAATTTCATGATTTTTCTTCAAATACATCTCATTGCAGATTTTATAACTGATTACGCTTGAGACTGTGATTCTCATCGAGGTTCCAAAATTTCAGCCCGTTTGGTTCCATAGAGCCAGATAAAACGGCTTTTAAAGTCCGAACCCAAGTCTCAAATAGTGCCCGTTAATCTTATGATTTTTCTTCAAATGCAACTTTTTGCAGATTTTATAACTGATATCGCTTGAGAACGTTATTCTCATCGATATTCAAAATTTCAGCCCGTTTGGTACCATAGAGCCAGACAAAACGGTTTTAAAGTCCGAACCCAAGTCTCAAAAAGTGCCCCTTAATTTTATGATTTTTCTTCAAATGCATCTCTTTGCAGATTTTATAACTGATATCGCTTGAGACCGTTATTCTCATCACGATTCCAAAATTTCGGCCCGTTTGGTACCATAGAGCCCGAAAAAAATATTTTTAAAGGTCGAACCCAAGTATCAAATTAGCGCCTATAAGAATTTTGAATTTACCAGAATTGCAACATTGTGCAGATTTTGTGACTGATTTCGGTTTGAACCACGATTCTGATCGCTATTCCAAAATTTCAGCCCGTTTGGTACCAATGAGCCAGATAAAACGATTTTAAAGTCCGAACCCAAGACTCAAATAGTGCCCGTTAATTTCATGATTTTTCTTCAAATACATCTCTTTGCAGATTTTATAGCTGATATCGCTTGAGACCGTTATTCTCATCACGATTCCAAAATTTCGGCCCGTTTGGTACCATAGAGCCCGATAACATATTTTTAAAGGTCGAACCCAAGTCTCAAATTAGCCCCATGAAAAAGATTATTTTTCCAGAAATGCAACTTTATGCAGAATTTGTGACTGATTTCAGTTTGAACCATGATTCTGATCGCCATTCCCAAATTTCAGCCCGATTGGTACAATAGAGCCATATAAAACGGTTATCAAAGTCCTAACCCAAGTCTCAAATAGTGACCGTTAATCTTATGATTTTACTTCAAATGCAACTTTTTGCAGATTTGATAACTGATATCGATTGAGACTGTGATTCTTTTTCAATTTCGAAATTTCTGCCCGTTTGGTACCATAGAGCCAGAAAAACTGTTTTTTAAAGGTCGAACCCAAGTCTCAAATTAGCGCCTATAAGAATTTTGAATTTACCAGAAATGCAACATTGTGCAGATTTTGTGACTGATTTCGGTTTGAACCACGATTCTGATCGCGATTCCAAAATTTCAGCCCGTTTGGTACCAGAGAGCCAGATAAAACGGTTTTAAAGTCCGAACCCAAGTCTCAAATAGTGCCCGTTAATCTTATGATTTTTCTTCAAATGCAACTTTTTGCATATTTTATAGCTTATTTCGCTTGAGACCGTGATTCTTATCGAGATTCCATAATTTCAGCCCGATTGGTAAAATAGAGCCATATAAAACGGTTTTCAAAGTCCTAATCCAAGTCTCAAATAGTGACCGTTAATCTTATGATTTTACTTCAAATGCAACTTTTTGCAGATTTGATAACTGATATCGATCGAGACTGTGATTCTCATCACAATTTCGAAATTTTGGCCCGTTTGGTACCATAGAGCCAGAAAAACTTATTTTTAAAGGTCGAACCCAAGTCTCAAATTAGCGCCTGTAAGAATTTTTAATTTACCAGAAATCCAACATTATGCAGATTTTGTGACTGATTTCGGTAAGAACAACGATTCTGATCGCGATTCAAAAATTTCAGCCCGTTTGCTACCATAGAGCCAGATAAAACGGTTTTTAAAGTCCGAACCCAAGTTTCAAATAGTGCCCGTTAATCTTATGATTTTTCTTCGAATGCAACTTTTTGCAGATTTTATAGCTGATATCGCTTGAGACCGTGATTGTCATCGAGATTCCAAAATTTCAGCCCGTTTGGTACCATAGAGCCAGATAAAACGGTTTTAAAGTCCGAACCCAAGTCTCAAATTAGACCCATAAAAAAGATTATTTTTCCAGAAATGCAACTTTATCCAGATTGTGTGACTGATTTCAGTTTGAACCATGATTCTGATCACGATTCAAAAATTTCAGCCCGTTTGGTACCATAGAGCCAGATAAAACGGTTTTAAAGTCCGAACCCAAGTTTCAACTAGTGCCCGTAAATCTTCTGATTTTTCATCAACGATTCCAAAATTTCGGCCCGTTTGGTACCATAGAGCTAGAAAAACTTATTTTTAAAGGTCGAACCTAAGTCTCAAATTAGCGCCTGTAAGAATTTTTAATTTACCAGAAATCCAACATTATGCAGATTTTGTGACTGATTTCGGTAAGAACCACGATTCTGATCGCGATTCAAAAATTTCAGCCCGTTTGCTACCATAGAGCCAAATAAAACGGTTTTTAAAGTCCGAACCCAAGTCTCAAATAGTGCCCATTAATTTTATGATTTTTCTTCAAATGCAACTTTTTGCAGATTTTATGACTGATATCGCTTGAGACCGTTATTCTCATCACGATTCCAAAATTTCGGCCCGTTTGGTACCATAGAGCCAGAAAAATTTATTTTTAAAGGTCGAACCCAAGTCTCAAATTAGTGCCTGTAAGAATTTTGAATTTACCAGAAATCCAACATTATGCAGATTTTGTGACTGATTTCGGTTGGGTCCACGATTCTGATCGCGATTCCGAAATTTCAGCCCGTTTGGTACCATAGAGCTAGAAAAACGGATTTTTTAAGTTGAACCCAAGTCTCAAGATAGCCCTATAAAAAAGATTATTTTTCCAGAAATGCAACTTTATGCAGATTTTGTGACTGATTTCAGTTTGAACAATGATTCTGATCGCGATTCAAAACTTTCAAGCCCGTTTGGTACCATAGAGCCAGATAAAACGGTTTTTAAAGTCCGAACCCAAGTTTCAAATAGTGCCCGTTAATCTTATGATTTTTCTTCGAATGCAACTTTTTGCAGATTTTATAGCTGATATCGCTTGAGACCGTGATTGTCATCTAGATTCCAAAATTTTAGCCCGTTTGGTACCATAGAGCCAGATAAAACGGTTTTAAAGTCCGAACCCAAGTCTCAAATTATTCCCATAAAAAAGATTATTTTTCCAGAAATGCAACCTTATGCAGATTTTGTGACTGATTTCAGTTTGAACCATGATTCTGATCACGATTCAAAAATTTCAGCCCGTTTGGTACCATAGAGCCAGATAAAACGGTTTTAAAGTCCGAACCCAAGTCTCAAATAGTGCCCATTAATTTTATGATTTTTCTTCAAATGCAACTTTTTGCAGATTTTATGACTGATATCGCTTGAGGCCGTTATTCTCATCACGATTCCAAAATTTCGGCCCGTTTGGTACCATAGAGCCAGAATAATTTATTTTTAAAGGTCGAACCCAGGTCTCAAATTAGTGCCTGTAAGAATTTTGAATTTACCAGAAATCCAACATTATGCAGATTTTGTGACTGATTTCGGTTGGGTCCACGATTCTGATCGCGATTCCGAAATTTCAGCCCGTTTGGTACCATAGAGCTAGAATAACGGATTTTTTAAGTTGAACCCAAGTCTCAAATTAGCCCTATAAAAAAGATTATTTTTCCAGAAATGCAACTTTATGCAGATTTTGTGACTGATTTCAGTTTGAACAATGATTCTGATCGCGATTCAAAACTTTCAGCCCGTTTGGTACCATAGAGCCAGATAAAACGGTTTTAAAGTCCGAACCCAAGTCTCAAATAGTGCCCGTTAATCTTATGATTTTTCTTCAAATGCAACTTTTTGCAGATTTTATAACTGATATCGCTTGAGACCGTGATTGTCATCGAGATTCCAAAATTTCAGCCCGTTTGGTACCATAGAGCCAGATAAAACGGTTTTAAAGTCCGAACCCAAGTCTCAAATTAGAACCATTAAAAAGATTATTTTTCCAGAAATGCAATTTTATGCAGATTTTGCGACTGATTTCAGTTTGAACCATGATTCTGATCACGATTCAAAAATTTCAGCCCGTTTGGTTCCATAGAGCCAGATAAAACGGTTTTAAAGTCCGAACCCAAGTCTCAACTAGTGCCCGTAAATCTTCTGATTTTTCATCAAATGCAACTTTTTGCAGATTTTATAAATGGTTTCGCTCGAGACTGTGATTCTCATCACGATTCCGAAATTTCGGCACGTTTGGTACCATAGAGCTCGAAAAAACGATTTTTAAATTTCGAACCCAAGTCTCAAATTAGACCCATAAAAAAGATTATTTTTCCAGAAATGCAACTTTATGCAGATTTTGTGACTGATTTCAGTTTGAACAATGATTCTGATCACGATTCAAAAATTTCAGCCCGTTTGGTACCATAGAGCCAGATAAAACGGTTTTTAAAGTCCGAACCCAAGTCTCAAATAGTGCCCGTTACTCTTATGATTTTTCTTCAAATGCAAATTATTGCAGATTTTATAACTGATATCGCTTGAGACCGTTATTGTCATCGAGATTCCAAAATTTCAACCCGTTTGGTACCATAAAGCCAGATAAAATGGTTTTTAAAGTCCGAACCCAAGTCTCAACTAGTGCCCGTTAATTTTATGATTTTTCTTCAAATGCAACTTTTTGCAGATTTTTTAACTGATATCGCTTGAGACCGTTATTCTCATCACGATTCCAAAATTTCTCCAGATCTTTCCAGAAATGCAACTTTATGCAGATTTTGTGACTGATTTCAGTTTGAACCATGATTCTGATCACGATTCAATAATTTCAGCCCATTTTGGTACCATAGAGCCAGATAAAACGGTTTTAAAGTCCGAACCCAAGTCTCAAATAGTGCCCGTTAATCTTATGATTTTTCTTCAAATGCAAATTTTTGCGGATTTTATAACTGATATCGCTTGAGACCGTTATTTTTTTTTTTTTTTTTTTTTTATAATTATTTTTTATTTTTAATAATATGTTTTACATGGGACATAATTCATTTTACATCATTGGTTTTTTACTACTCTTCCATTGAAAGCATTTGCTTGTGTATGGAAGGGGAGTGTACATAAATGTTGTTGTTAGTTAGTACTTAAATAATTCATTGTACATAAATGTATGTTTGCTGTAATATTTCTTTGGAAAGTAGTGAAGGATAATATATTATTTATTAAATTTTTAAAAAGAAAGGAAGCTATGGAAAACTAAGGATATTTGTGAGATTAATTAAGTGACAGTAGTTTTTTTTTTTTTCAGAATATTTTTAAAGTGTCTCTTGACAGAGAGCAGTATTCGGGTTTTATCATTAATGCTTCTGATTTCTTCTGGTAAACGATTGAAAAAAGTTCTTCCCTGGTAAGTATAATGATGTTGTGCAAAAGACGTATTTAGTTTTGGGCATAGAAAAACATGTCTAAGTCGCGTTCTGTTTTCATTTAAAAATTGATATTTATCTTTTTCTTTTATAATTTGGATTAATGAGTTTTTAATATATAGGTCTTTAAATGTAGGTACTTGAAATTCTTCAAACAGGCGTTCTGTTGGGTAGTCAAAGGATTTTTTTAATATAATTTTAATAATTGTTCTTTGTATAATTTCAATTGGAAGAAGGTTACATTTATACGCGGATCCCCAACTAATAATAGCGTATTGTAAAGTGGATTGAACTAAGGCATAGTAAATTAAATATAGATTTTTTATCGACAGAAAGTTTCTAATTCTTAAAAATATATATATTAATTTTCTAATTTTGTTTACTACTTGACTTATTTGTTCTTTCCATTTCAGATTTTTATCAATAATTACTCCTAGATATTTAATTTTATTTGTTGTTTTTAGTACTGTACAGTTTGATTTGCAATAGTTTTGGCTGTGAATTTTAGTATTATTATGTATGACAATGTTAAAATTTTTAGGAGTATCATTTGTATGTATTGCAAATGGAATTACAAATGTCTTTTCATTATTAAGTGACAGTAAATTAGTGTCGAAAAAATTCTTGAGCGTGTTGATGTCTTCCGTGGCCTTTAATTCTACATTTTCCCAAGTCTTATCACTTATTATTAATACTGTATCATCGGCGTATGACGTAATTTGACCGTGTAAAGGTTGAAAAAAAATATCGTTTACATATATAGTAAATAGAATTGGTCCAAGCACTGTACCTTGGGGGATTCCAAAGCTTGTAATCTCTTGATCACTATTAACACCATTGATTTTTACTAATTGAGGACGGTTTTTTAAGTAGTCGGTGATCCATTTAATCGCGTTGCCTTTTATGCCGATATTATTCAATTTTTTTAATAGCATCTCATGGGATATGCTATCGAATGCCTTTCTAAGGTCAATAAATATACCCGCACATTTTTTACTTTTATCTAGTGATTCGTAAATGTATGAAGTTACGTTAGCAATAGCATCTTGTGTGCTGAGTGATTTTATAAAGCCAAACTGGTTTTTGTGTAATATTTTATTATTATCTAGAAAATTTACCAATTGTTTTTTAACTATTTTTTCAAAGATCTTTCCTATATTAGAAATTAGACATATTGGGCGATAATTCGTTGCTTGATGTGGATCTCCAGATTTGTAAATAGGTGAGATTATTGTGGTTTTGTAGTTCATTGGAAAAATTCCATTTGTTAAACTTAAGTTTATTAAATGAGTGATAGGTTTTATTAAGTGAGGTTTCATAGTTTTTAACATGTGTGTCGTAATAGAATCAAAACCGGGGGACGAACCTCCTTTCATATTTTCTATTATTTTCGAGATTTCACATTCTGTTGTTGTTTCAAACATTGAAAGTATATTACGTTTCTGTATATTTTTATTTTTATGGTTTTCTTGGTTTGAAGGCTTATGAATATTTTTCGCAAGATTTTTCCCAACATTTGCAAAGAAGGAATTAAATATGTTTGCACATTGTTTAGGCTGTATATTGGCATCTATAATTTTTTTATCATGTTCAATGTACTTAATGTTTTGTGTTTTTTTTGTATTTTCTATGGCGAAATTAACAGTTTTCCACATTTGTTTATGGTTATTTTCTGAAGATAATATTTTATTTTTAAAATACTCTTCTTTACTTTTTTTAATATAAGATGTTAATTTATTTTTATATTTTTTATAGAAAATATATGCTTTTTCATCTTGGGGATTTTTTAAAGTTATTTTGTAAAGTTTTTCTTTATTTCTGATAGATATAATAAGTCCTTTGGTAATCCAAGGTTTTAAACATCTTAATTTTGATTTTATGTGTGTTGTTATCTCAGTTGTCGAATTTTTAATGTGTTGTGACATAATATTTTCGAAGTTAGTCGAACAAATTTCAGTATCATCACTGTTTAAAACATTATTCCAATCTTCCTTTTTTAATTTTTCAGAGAGAATAGTCATATCTATTGTTGATTTTTTGGTTAATAAATTATGTTTTTTATGTTTAATATTATTATTATACAGAAGTAAGCATGAGTGATGATCAGTTATGTTAGTTTTCCAAACAATTGATTTTATTTTGTGAAGATCTTTAATGTTTATATTTGTCCAAATGTGGTCTAAACAAGATGGAGTATGTTCTTTTATTTCCCTAGTATTTTTATTTATGCAAGATATAAAATTTTGTTCAGTCATACAATTGATGTATTCATTTTTGTTATTATTTTCTATTTTTTCATTAATATTAACGTTAAAATCTCCTACGACGAAGCAAAGTTTATTTTTTAATTTTAATAATATGTATTTGAGGTCATTAATAAATGTAATAATACTCGAGCCATGCGTTCTATAGATAGCTATTAGATGGTATATGGATTTGCCGAGTTTGAAATGTACTTCGATGCAGTTTACTAAGTGTATTGGATGTTCTAATATGTTAACAATACTAAATTTATTGCTTGCAAATATTATTATTCCCGAATTTTTATTGATGTCTACTTTGGTAGAAATATAGTTGTACTCAGGTAAGTGGTAAGACGGTGACTCAGCGTTCGTAAATGTTTCGGTTAACACTATAAAGTCCGGTTTTTTAATTAAATTATTTATTTTTAGAATTAATTCATCTAAATTTTTTTGAACGCTACGGATGTTTATGTGCATAATAATTATATCATTGATGTTTTTAGAAATAATTTTGTTACACGAATCGGTACATATACATTCATATTCTTGAATTTTAATATTTAACTCTAATTCGTTACTTAAGAAATCATCCATTTAATGCATTTTCGGTTGTATTTTACAAAATTATTTATAAGGTTTTTATTCAATGTCGTAGTTAATTCTTTCTTTGGCTAATTTAAGCATGTAAGATCGGAACTTACATGTTTCGCTGTTTGTTCGGTGGTCTACTTCATTCATTTTACTGTTCAAGGAGTTTATTTCTTTCTTCTTGTTAGCTGAGTTGCAGTTAGCGCATTTGGGTGGCAGTTCCAGGGATTTACACTCGGAGATGGGATGATCTTCTGAACAGTGCTTGCATGTTGGTTTATTCATTCTATTGTAGCATTTTTGTGCTGTGTGTCCAAATCTTTGACAGTGGAAACATTGGGTAAGAGGACTGCAGTCTTCTACATAGATTCTCATGAATCCTAGATGAATTTTTTTTTTATTAACAAGATGTAGTCTCATTTCGGGATTTGTTTGTAGTATTAAGTTTTTGCTGTTAGTTTTTTTGTTTGTAATGATGGCCTTAACTTGTAATATTTCTTTGTCTTGGTATTTTTCACATATCATTTTGATGTCGTTGTTTTGTTCAATGATGTCTTCTAAGAATTCTTTTTCGGTATAGTCTTTGTCAAGACCTTTGAATATTACGCATGGATCCGTTTTCAGAAGTACCTCCGCTATTATGGTTTTGTCGACTTCATTTATCTTATCTTTTAATTTTTTTGCGTCTTCTTTTTCTGGGCATGTTATTATAAGGTTTTTTTTTGTTTTTTTAATTTCGCATACTCGAATTCCCAACTGCGATATTTTAATCTTTTGTATTTTCTCTTTTAATTTTTCAGTGTCTTCTTCTTTTAAGCTTTTAATTATTATAGGAAATCGTTTTTCTTGCGTTTTTGATATTAAGTTTTTTACTGCAGAAGAGTATGAAAATGGGTATTTTTGTGCTTGGTTTTTTTCTTGAATATCACACTTTTCTTGTAATTTAGCTAATTCTATTGCCATGTGCGATATCATTTCCATGATGTTATTTATTTCTTTCATCATTTTTGATTTGGTTTCTTTGGTAAGTTTATTTTCTTCCATGATTGTATGTAAGTCACTTATGTTTTGTTTCGCCTTTGTTATGAAGGCATGCGGATCAACCGCTTCCTCCATTTTTTCAGGTTAAAAAAATATATTTTCCGTAAATTTATGTATTTATATAATTTGTCTTGGATTGAAGGTGTTATTTTATTTATTCACCGCTTACGGCGCTCACTCGCGTCCAACACCGTTAGAGGTTTGGGCGACACTGAATTGTCATCGTGATTCCATTATTGTCATCGTGATTCCAAAATTTCAACCCGTTTGGTAAGATAGAGCCCGATAAAACGGTTTTTAAATTCCGAACCCAAGTAACAAATAGTGCCCGTTAATCTTATGATTTTTGTTCAAATGCAACTTTTTGCAGATTTTATAACTGATTTTGCTTGACACTGTGATTTTTATCACGATTACAAAATTTCGGCCTGTTTGGTACCATAGAGCAGGAAAAACTGATTTTTAAAGTTGAACCCAAGTCTCAAATTAGCCCCATAAAATAAAATATTTTTCCAGAAATGCAACTTTATGCAGATTTTGTGACTGATTTCAGTTTGAACAATGATTCTTATCGCGATTTAATAATTTCAGCCCGTTTGGTACCATAGAGTCAGATAAAACGGTTTTAAAGTCCGAACCCAAATCTCAAATAGAGACCGTTAATCTTATAAAAAAGATTATTTTTCCAGAAATGCTTTTTATGCAGATTTTGTGACTGATTTCAGTTTGAACCATGATTCTGATCACGATTCAAAAATTTCAGACCGTTTGGTACCATAGAGCCAGATAAAACGGTTTTTAAAGTCCGAACGCAAGTCTCAAATAGTGCCCATTAATTTTATGATTTTTCTTCAAATGCAACTTTTGGCAGATTTTATGACTGATATCGCTTGAGACCGTTATTCTCATCACGATTCAAAAATTTCGGCCCGTTTGGTACCATAGAGCCAGAAAAACTTATTTTTAAAGGTCGAACCCAAGTCTCAAATTAGTGCCTGTAAGAATTTTGAATTTACCAGAAATCCAACATTATGCAGATTTTGTGACTGATTTCGGTTTGAACCACGATTCTGATCGCGATTCCAAAATTTCAGCCCGTTTGGTACCATAGAGCCAGAAAAAACGGTTTTAAAGTCCGAAACCAAGTCTCAAATAGTGCCCGTTAATCTTCTGATTTTTCATCAAATGCAACTTTTTGCAGATTTTATAACTGGTTTCGCTCGAGACTGTGATTCTCATCACGATTCCGAAATTTCGGCACGTTTGGTACCATAGAGCTAGAAAAAATGATTTTTAAAGTTCGAACCCAAGTCTCAAATTAGACCCATAAAAAAGATTATTTTTCCAGAAATGCAACTTTATGCAGATTTTGTGACTGATTTCAGTTTGAACCATGATTCTGATCACGATTCAAAAATTTCAGCCCGTTTGGTACCATAGAGCCAGATAAAACGGTTTTTAAAGTCCGAACCCAAGTCTCAAATAGTGCCCGTTAATCTTATGATTTTTCTGCAAATGCAACTTTTTGCAGATTTTATAACTGATATCGCTTGAGACCGTTATTCTCATCACGTTTCCAAAATTTCTCCAGATCTTTCCAGAAATGCAAGTTTATGCAGATTTTGTGACTGATTTCAGTTTGAACCATGATTCTGATCACGATTCAAAAATTTCAGCCCGTTTGGTACCATAGAGCCAGATAAAACGGTTTTAAAGTCCGAACCCAAGTCTCAAATAGTGCCCGTTAATCTTATGATTTTTCTTCAAATGCAACTTTTTGCAGATTTTATAACTGATATCGCTTGAGACCGTGATTGTCATCGAGATTCCAAAATTTCAGCCCGTTTGGTACCATAGAGCCAGATAAAACGGTTTTAAAGTCCGAACCCAAGTCTCAACTAGTGCCCGTTAATTTTATGATTTTTCTTCAAATGCAACTTTTTGCAGATTTTATAACTGATATCGCTTGAGACCGTTATACACATAACGATTCCAAAATGTCGGCCCGTTTGGTACCATAGAGCCAGAAAAACTTATTTTTATAGGTCGAACCCAAGTCTCAAATTAGCGCCTATAAGAATTTTGAATTTACCAGAAATGCAACATTGTGCAAATTTTGTGACTGATTTCGGTTTGAACGACGATTCTGATCGCGATTCCAAAATTTCAGCTCGTTTGGTACCATAGAGCCAGATAAAACGGTTTTAAAGTCCGAACCCAAGTCTCAAATAGTGCCCGTTAATCTTATGATTTTTCTTCAAATGCAACTTTTTGCAGATTTTATAACTGATATCGCTTGAGACCGTGATTGTCATCGAGATTCCATAATTTCAGCCCGTTTGGTACAATAGAGCCATTTAAAACGGTTTTTAAAGTCCGAACCAAAGTCTCAAATAGTGACCGTTAATCTTTTGATTTTACTTCAAATGCAACTTTTTGCAGATTTGATAACTGACATCGATTGAGACTGTGATTTTCATCACGATTCCATAATTTCAGCCCGTTTGGTACAATAGAGCCATTTAAAACGGTTTTTAAAGTCCGAACCAAAGTCTCAAATAGTGCCCGTTAATCTTATGATTTTTCTTCAAATGCAACTTTTTGCAGATTTTATAACTGATATCGCTTGAGACCGTGATTGTCATCGAGATTCCATAATTTCGGCCCGTTTGGTACCATAGAGCCAGATAAAATGGTTTTTTAAGTCCGAACCCAAGTATCAAATAGTGCCCGTTAATTTTATGATTTTTCTTCAAATGCATCTCTTTGCAGATTTTATAACAGATTTCGCTTGAGACTGTTATTCTCATCACGATTACGAAATTTCGGCCCGTTTGGTACAATAGAGCTAGAAAAACTAATTTTTAAAGGTCGAACCCAAGTCTCAAATTAGCGCCTGTAAGAATTTTAATTTACCAGAAATCCAACATTATGCAGATTTTGCGACTGATTTCGGTTAGAACCACGATTCTTATCGCGATTCCAAAATTTCAGCCCGTTTGGTACCATAGAGCCAGAAAAACTGATTTTTTAAGTTGAACCCAAGTCTCAAATTAGCCCTATAAAAAAGATTATTTTTCCAGAAATGCAACTTTATGCAGATTTTGTGACTGATTTCAGTTTGAACAATGATTCTGATCGCGATTCAAAACTTTCAGCCCGTTTGGTACCATAGAGCCAGATAAAACGGTTTTTAAAGTCCGAACCCAAGTTTCAAATAGTGCCCGTTAATCTTATGATTTTTCTTCGAATGCAACTTTTTGCAGATTTGGTAACTGATTTTGCTTGACACTGTGATTCTTATCACGATTACAAAATTTCGGCCCGTTAGGTACCATAGAGCCAGAAAAACTTATTTTTAAAGGTCGAACCAGGGTCTCAAATTAGCTCCTATAAGAATTTTGAATTTACCAGAAATCCAACATTGTGCAAATTTTGTGACGGATTTCGTTTTGAACCACGATTCTGATCGCGATTCCAAAATTTCATCCCGTTTGGTACCATAGAACCAAAAAGACTGATTTTTAAAGTTGAACCCAAGTCTCAAATTAGCCCTATAAAAAAGATTATTTTTCCAGAAATGCAACTTTATGCAGATTTTGTGACTGATTTCAGTTTGAACAATGATT
Organism: Hesperophylax magnus; assembly: GCA_026573805.1. Lineage (NCBI taxonomy): Eukaryota > Metazoa > Arthropoda > Insecta > Trichoptera > Limnephilidae > Hesperophylax > Hesperophylax magnus. Next base: position 19,456 of record JAIUSX010000565.1, read on the forward strand.
CTGATCGCGATTCAAAACTTTCAGCCCGTTTGGTACCATAGAGCCAGATAAAACGGTAGTTAAAGTCCGAACCCAAGTTTCAAATAGTGCCCGTTAATCTAATGATTTTTCTTCGAATGCAACTTTTTGCAGATTTTATAGCTGATATCGCTTGAGACCGTGATTGTCATCGAGATTCCAAAATTTCAGCCCGTTTGGTACCATAGAGCCAGATAAAACGGTTTTAAAGTCCGAACCCAAGTCTCAAATTAGACCCATAAAAAAGATTATTTTTCCAGAAATGCAACTTTATGCAGATTTTGTGACTGATTTCAGTTTGAACCATGATTCTGATCACGATTCAAAAATTTCAGCCCGTTTGGTACCATAGAGCCAGATGAAACGGTTTTAAAGTCCGAACCCAAGTCTCAACTAGTGCCCGTAAATCTTCTGATTTTTCATCAACGATTCCAAAATTTCGGCCCGTTTGGTACCATAGAGCTTGAAAAACTTATTTTTAAAGGTCGAACCTAAGTCTCAAATTAGCGCCTGTAAGAATTTTTAATTTACCAGAAATCCAACATTATGCAGATTTTGTGACTGATTTCGGTAAGAACCACGATTCTGATCACGATTCAAAAATTTCAGCCCGTTTGCTACCATAGAGCCAGATAAAACGGTTTTTAAAGTCCGAACCCAAGTCTCAAATAGTGCCCATTAATTTTATGATTTTTCTTCAAAAACTTTTTGCAGATTTTATGACTGATATCGCTTGAGACCGTTATTCTCATCACGATTCCAAAATTTCGGCCCGTTTGGTACCATAGAGCCAGAAAAATTTATTTTTAAAGGTCGAACCCAAGTCTCAAATTAGCCCCATGAAAAAGATTATTTTTCCAGAAATGCAACTTTATGCAGATTTTGTGACTGATTTCAGTTTGAACCATTATTCTGATCGCAATTCCAAAATTTCAGCCCGTTTGGTACCAGAGAGCCAGATAAAACATATTTTTAAAGGTCGAACCAGAGTCTTTGGACTGATTTCGGTTGGGACCACGATTCTGATCGCGATTCCAAAATTTCAGCCCGTTTGGTACCATAGAGCCAGATAAAATGGTTTTTAAAGTCCGAACCCAAGTCTCAACTAGTGCCCGTTAATTTTATGATTTTTCTTCAAATGCAACTTTTTGCAGATTTTATAACTGATATCGCTTGAGACCGTTATTCTCATCACGTTTCCAAAATTTCTCCAGATCTTTCCAGAAATGCAACTTTATGCAGATTTTGTGACTGATTTCAGTTTTAACCATGATTCTGATCACGATTCAAAAATTTCAGCCCGTTTGGTACCATAGAGCCAGATAAAACGGTTTTAAAGTCCGAACCCAAGTCTCAAATAGTGCCCGTTAATTTTATGATTTTTCTTCAAATGCAACTTTTTGCAGATTTTATAACTGATATCGCTTGAGACCGTTATTCTCATCACGTTTCCAAAATTTCTCCAGATCTTTCCAGAAATGCAACTTTATGCAGATTTTGTGACTGATTTCAGTTTTAACCATGATTCTGATCACGATTCAAAAAGTTCAGCCCGTTTGGTACCATAGAGCCAGATAAAACGGTTTTAAAGTCCGAACCCAAGTCTCAACTAGTGCCCGTTAATTTTATGATTTTTCTTCAAATGCAACTTTTTGCAGATTTTATAACTGATATCGCTTGAGACCGTTATACACATAACGATTCCAAAATGTCGGCCCGTTTGGTTCCATAGAGCCAGAAAAACTTATTTTTATAGGTCGAACCCAAGTCTCAAATTAGCGCATATAAGAATTTTGAATTTACCAGAAATGCAACATTGTGCAAATTTTGTGACTGATTTCGGTTTGAACGACGATTTTGATCGCGATTCCAAAATTTCAGCTCGTTTGGTACCATAGAGCCAGATAAAACGGTTTTAAAGTCCGAACCCAAGTCTCAACTAGTGCCCGTTAAACTTATGATTTTTCTTCAAATGAAACTTTTTGCCGATTTTATAACTGATATCGCTTGAGACCGTGATTCTTATCGAGATTCCATAATTTCAGCCTGATTGGTACCATAGAGCCAGACAAAACGGTTTTTAAAGTCCGAACCCAAGTCTCAAATAGTGCCTGTTAATTTTATGATTTTTCTTCAAATGCAACTTTTTGCAGATTTTATAGCTGATATCGCTTGAGACCGTGATTCTTATCGAGATTCCATAATTTCAGCCCGTTTGGGACAATAGAGCCATTTAAAACGGTTTTTAAAGTCCGAACCAAAGTCTCAAATAGTGACCGTTAATCTTATGATTTTACTTCAAATGCAACTTTTTGCAGATTTGATAACTGACATCGATTGAGACTGTGATTTTCATCACGATTACAAAATTTCGGCCCGTTTGGTACCATAGAGCCAGATAAAATGGTTTTTTAAGTCCGAACCCAAGTCTCATCTAGTGCCCGTTAATTTTATGATTTTTCTTCAAATGCATCTCTTTGCAGATTTTATAACAGATTTCGCTTGAGACTGTTATTCTCATCACGATTACGAAATTTCGGCCCGTTTGGTACCATAGAGCTAGAAAAACTAATTTTTAAAGGTCGAACCCAAGTCTCAAATTAGCGCCTGTAAGAATTTTAATTTACCAGAAAACCAACATTATGCAGATTTTGCGACTGATTTCGGTTAGAACCACGATTCTTATCGCGATTCCAAAATTTCAGCCCGTTTGGTACCATAGAGCCAGAAAAACTGATTTTTTAAGTTGAACCCAAGTCTCAAATTAGCCCTATAAAAAAGATTATTTTTCCAGAAATGAAACTTTATGCAGATTTTGTGACTGATTTCAGTTTGAACAATGATTCTGATCGCGATTCAAAACTTTCAGCCCGTTTGGTACCATAGAGCCAGATAAAACGGTTTTTAAAGTCCGAACCCAAGTTTCAAATAGTGCCCGTTAATCTTATGATTTTTCTTCGAATGCAACTTTTTGCAGATTTGATAACTGATTTTGCTTGACACTGTGATTCTTATCACGATTACAAAATTTCGGCCCGTTAGGTACCATAGAGCCAGAAAAACTTATTTTTAAAGGTCGAACCCAAGTCTCAAATTAGCGCCTATAAGAATTTTGAATTTACCAGAAATCCAACATTGTGCAAATTTTGTGACTGATTTCGTTTTGAACCACGATTCTGATCGCGATTCCAAAATTTCATCCCGTTTGGTACCATAGAACCAGAAAGACTGATTTTTAAAGTTGAACCCATGTCTCAAATTAGCCCTATAAAAAAGATTATTTTTCCAGAAATGCAACTTTATGCAGATTTTGTGACTGATTTCAGTTTGAACAATGATTCTGATCGCGATTCAAAACTTTCAGCCCGTTTGGTACCATAGAGCCAGATAAAACGGTTTTTAAAGTCCGAACCCAAGTTTCAAATAGTGCTTGTTAATCTTATGATTTTTCTTCGAATGCAACTTTTTGCAGATTTTATAGCTCATATCGCTTGAGACCGTGATTGTCATCGAGATTCCAAAATTTCAGCCTGTTTGGTACCATAGAGCCAGATAAAACGGTTTTAAAGTCCGAACCCAAGTTTCAAATAGTGCCCGTTAATCTTATGATTTTTCTTCGAATGCAACTTTTTGCAGATTTTATAGCTGATATCGCTTGAGACCGTGATTGTCATCGAGATTCCAAAATTTTAGCCCGTTTGGTACCATAGAGCCAGATAAAACGGTTTTAAAGTCCGAACCCAAGTCTCAAATTAGACCCATAAAAAAGATTATTTTTCCAGAAATGCAACTTTATGCAGATTTTGTGACTGATTTCAGTTTGAACCATGATTCTGATCACGATTCAAAAATTTCAGCCCGTTTGGTACCAAAGAGCCAGATAAAACGGTTTTAAAGTCCGAACCCAAGTCTCAACTAGTGCCCGTAAATCTTCTGATTTTTCATCAACGATTCCAAAATTTCGGCCCGTTTGGTACCATAGAGCTAGAAAAACTTATTTTTAAAGGTCGAACCTAAGTCTCAAATTAGCGCCTGTAAGCATTTTTAATTTACCAGAAATCCAACATTATGCAGATTTTGTGACTGATTTCGGTAAGAACCACGATTCTGATCGCGATTCAAAAATTTCAGCCCGTTTGCTACCATAGAGCCAGATAAAACGGTTTTTAAAGTCCGAACCCAAGTCTCAAATAGTGCCCATTAATTTTATTATTTTTCTTCAAATGCAACTTTTTGCAGATTTTATGACTGATATCGCTTGAGACCGTTATTCTCATCACGATTCCAAAATTTCGGCCCGTTTGGTACCATAGAGCCAGAAAAATTTATTTTTAAAGGTCGAACCCAAGTCTCAAATTAGTGCCTGTAAGAATTTTGAATTTACCAGAAATCCAACATTATGCAGATTTTGTGACTGATTTCGGTTGGGTCCACGATTCTGATCGCGATTCCGAAATTTCAGCCCGTTTGGTACCATAGAGCTAGAAAAACGGATTTTTTAAGTTGAACCCAAGTCTCAAATTAGCCCTATAAAAAAGATTATTTTTCCAGAAATGCAACTTTATGCAGATTTTGTGACTGATTTCAGTTTGAACAATGATTGTGATCGCGATTCAAAACTTTCAGCCCGTTTGGTACCATAGAGCCAGATAAAACGGTTTTTAAAGTCCGAACCCAAGTTTCAAATAGTGCCCGTTAATCTTATGATTTTTCTTCGAATGCAACTTTTTGCAGATTTTATAGCTGATATCGCTTGAGACCGTGATTGTCATCGAGATTCCAAAATTTTAGCCCGTTTGGTACCATAGAGCCAGATAAAACGGTTTTAAAGTCCGAACCCAAGTCTCAAATTAGACCCATAAAAAGATTATTTTTCCAGAAATGCAACTTTATGCAGATTTTGTGACTGATTTCAGTTTGAACCATGATTCTGATCACGATTCAAAAATTTCAGCCCGTTTGGTACCATAGAGCCAGATAAAACGGTTTTAAAGTCCGAACCCAAGTCTCAACTAGTGCCCGTAAATCTTCTGATTTTTCATCAACGATTCCAAAATTTCGGCCCGTTTGGTACCATAGAGCTAGAAAACTTTATTTTTAAAGGTCGAACCGAAGTCTCAAATTAGCGCCTGTAAGAATTTTTAATTTACCAGAAATCCAACATTATGCAGATTTTAAGACTGATTTCGGTAAGAACCACGATTCTGATCGCGATTCAAAAATTTCAGCCCGTTTGCTACCATAGAGCCAGATAAAACGGTTTTTAAAGTCCGAACCAAAGTCTCAAATAGTGCCCATTAATTTTATGATTTTTCTTCAAATGCAACTTTTTGCAGATTTTATGACTGATATCGCTTGAGACCGTTATTCTCATCACGATTCCAAAATTTCGGCCCGTTTGGTACCATAGAGCCAGAAAAATTTATTTTTAAAGGTCGAACCCAAGTCTCAAATTAGTGCCTGTAAGAATTTTGAATTTACCAGAAATCCAACATTATGCAGATTTTGTGACTGATTTCGGTTGGGTCCACGATTCTGATCTTCATTCCGAAATTTCTGCCCGTTTGGTACCATAGAGCTAGAAAAACGGATTTTTTAAGTTGAACCCAAGTCTCAAATTAGCCCTATAAAAAAGAAATTTTTTTCAGAAATGCAACTTTACGTAGATTTTTTGACTGATTTCAGTTTGAACAATGATTCTGATCGCGATTCATAAATATCAGCCCGTTTGGTACCATAGAGCCAGATAAAACGGTTTTAAAGTCCGAACCCAAGTCTCAAATAGTGCCCGTTAATCTTATGATTTTTCTTCAAATGCAACTTTTTGCAGATTTTATAACTGATATCGCTTGAGACCGTGATTGTCATCGAGATTCCAAAATTTCAGCCCGTTTGGTACCATAGAGCCAGATAAAACGGTTTTCAAGTCCGAACCCAAGTCTCAAATTAGAACCATAAAAAAGATTATTTTTCCAGAAATGCAACTTTATGCAGATTTTGCGACTGATTTCAGTTTGAACCATGATTCTGATCACGATTCAAAAATTTCAGCCCGTTTGGTTCCATAGAGCCAGATAAAACGGTTTTAAAGTCCGAACCCAAGTCTCAACTAGTGCCCGTAAATCTTCTGATTTTTCATCAAATGCAACTTTTTGCAGATTTTATAAATGGTTTCGCTCGAGACTGTGATTCTCATCACGATTCCGAAATTTCGGCACGTTTGGTACCATAGAGCTCGAAAAAACGATTTTTAAATTTCGAACCCACGTCTCAAATTAGCCCTATAAAAAAGATTATTTTTCCAGAAATGCAACTTTATGCAGATTTTGTGACTGATTTCAGTTTGAACAATGATTCTGATCGCGATTCAAAACTTTCAGCCCGTTTGGTACCATAGAGCCAGATAAAACGGTTTTTAAAGTCCGAACCCAAGTTTCAAATAGTGCCCGTTAATCTTATGATTTTTCTTCGAATGCAACTTTTTGCAGATTTGATAACTGATTTTGCTTGACACTGTGATTCTTATCACGATTACAAAATTTCGGCCCGTTAGGTACCATAGAGCCAGAAAAACTTATTTTTAAAGGTCGAACCCAAGTCTCAAATTAGCGCCTGTAAGAATTTTAATTTACCAGAAATCCAACATTATGCAGATTTTGCGACTGATTTCGGTTAGAACCACGATTTTTATCGCGATTCCAAAATTTCAGCCCGTTTGGTACCATAGAGCCAGAAAAACTGATTTTTTAAGTTGAACCCACGTCTCAAATTAGCCCTATAAAAAAGATTATTTTTCCAGAAATGCAACTTTATGCAGATTTTGTGACTGATTTCTGTTTGAACAATGATTCTGATCGCGATTCAAAACTTTCAGCCCGTTTGGTACCATAGAGCCAGATAAAACGGTTTTTAAAGTCCGAACCCAAGTTTCAAATAGTGCCCGTTAATCTTATGATTTTTCTTCGAATGCAACTTTTTGCAGATTTGATAACTGATTTTGCTTGACACTGTGATTCTTATCACGATTACAAAATTTCGGCCCGTTAGGTACCATAGAGCCAGAAAAACTTATTTTTAAAGGTCGAACCCAAGTCTCAAATTAGCGCCTATAAGAATTTTGAATTTACCAGAAATCCAACATTGTGCAAATTTTGTGACGGATTTCGTTTTGAACCACGATTCTGATCGCGATTCCAAAATTTCATCCCGTTTGGTACCATAGAACCAGAAAGACTGATTTTTAAAGTTGAACCCAAGTCTCAAATTAGCCCTATAAAAAAGATTATTTTTCCAGAAATGCAACTTTATGCAGATTTTGTGACTGATTTCAGTTTGAACAATGATTCTGATCGCGATTCAAAACTTTCAGCCCGTTTGGTACCATAGAGCCAGATAAAACGGTTTTTATAGTCCGAACCCAAATTTCAAATAGTGCCCGTTAATCTTATGATTTTTCTTCGAATGCAACTTTTTGCAGATTTTATAGCTGATATCGCTTGAGACTATGATTGTCATCGAGATTCCAAAATTTCAGCCCGTTTGGTACCATAGAGCCAGATAAAACGGTTTTAAAGTCCGAACCCAAGTCTCAAATTAGACCCATAAAAAAGATTATTTTTCCAGAAATGCAACTTTATGCAGATTTTGTGACTGATTTCAGTTTGAACCATGATTCTGATCACGATTCAAAAATTTCAGCCCGTTTGGTACCATAGAGCCAGATAAAACGGTTTTAAAGTCCGAACCCAAGTCTCAACTAGTGCCCGTAAATCTTCTGATTTTTCATCAACGATTCCAAAATTTCGGCCCGTTTGGTACCATAGAGCTAGAAAAACTTATTTTTAAAGGTCGAACCTAAGTCTCAAATTAGCGCCTGTAAGAATTTTTAATTTACCAGAAATCCAACATTATGCAGATTATGTGACTGATTTCGGTAAGAACCACGATTCTGATCGCGATTCCAAAATTTCAGCCCGTTTGCTACCATAGAGCCAGATAAAACGGTTTTTAAAGTCGGAACCCAAGTCTCAAATAGTGCCCATTAATTTTATGATTTTTCTTCAAATGCAACTTTTTGCAGATTTTATGACTGATATCCCTTGAGACCGTGATTGTCATCGAGATTCCAAAATTTTAGCCCGTTTGGTACCATAGAGCCAGAAAAATTTATTTTTAAAGGTCGAACCCAAGTCTCAAATTAGTGCCTGTAAGAATTTTGAATTTACCAGAAATCCAACACTATGCAGATTTTGTGACTGATTTCGGTTGGGTCCACGATTCTGATCGCGATTCCGAAATTTCATCCCGTTTGGTACCATAGAACCAGAAAGACTGATTTTTAAAGTTGAACCCAAGTCTCAAATTAGTGCCTGTAAGAATTTTGAATTTACCAGAAATCCAACACTATGCAGATTTTGTGACTGATTTCGGTTGGGTCCACGATTCTGATCGCGATTCCGAAATTTCAGCCCGTTTGGTACCATAGAGCTAGATAAACGGATTTGTTAAGTTGAACGTTAGTTAGTTAGTTCCAAGTCTCAAATTAGCCCTATAATAAAGATAATTTTTCCAGAAATGCAACTTTACGTAGATTTTTTGACTGATTTCAGTTTGAACAATGATTCTGATCGCGATTCAATAATATCAGCCCGTTTGGTACCATAGAGCCAGATAAAACGGTTTTAAAGTCCGAACCCAAGTCTCAAATAGTGCCCGTTAATCTTATGATTTTTCTTCAAATGCAACAATTTGCAGATTTTATAACTGATTTCGCTTGAGACCGTGATTGTCATCGAGATTCCAAAATTTCAGCCCGTTTGGTACCATAGAGCCAGATAAAACGGTTTTAAAGTCAGAACCCAAGTCTCAAATTAGACCCATAAAAAAGATTATTTTTCCAGAAATGCAACTTTATGCAGATTTTGTGACTGATTTCAGTTTGAACCATGATTCTGATCGAGATTCCAAAATTTCAGCCCGTTTGGTACCATAGAGCCAGATAAAACGGTTTTAAAGTCCGAACCCAAGTCTCAACTAGTGCCCGTTAATTTTATGATTTTTCTTCAAATGCAATTTTTTGCATATTTTATAACTGATTTCGCTTGAGTCTGTTATTCTCATCACGATTACAAAATTTCGGCCCGTTTGGTACCATAGAGTTAGAAAAACTTATTTTTAAGGGTCGAACCCAAGTCTCAAATAAGCCCCATGAAAAAGAATATTTTTCCAGAAATGCAACTTTATGCAGATTTTGTGACTGATTTCGTTTTGAACCACGATTCTGATCGCGATTCCAAAATTTCAGCCCGTTTGGTACCATAGAGCCAGATAAAACGGTTTTAAAGTCCGAACCCAAGTCTCAACTAGTGCCCGTTAATTTTATGATTTTTCTTCAAATGCAACTTTTTGCAGATTTTATAACTGATTTCGCTTGAGACTGTTATTCTCATCACGATTACAAAATTTCGGCCCGTTTGGTACCATAGAGTTAGAAAAACTTATTTTTAAAGGTCGAACCCAAGTCTCAAATTAGCGCCTGTAAGAATTGTTAATTTACCAGAAATCCAACATTATGCAGATTTTGTGACTGATTTCGGTAAGAACCACGATTCTGATCGCGATTCCAAAATTTCAGCCCGTTTGGTACCATAGAGCCATTTTAAACGGTTTTTAAAGTCCGAACCCAAGTCTCAAATAGTGCCCGTTAATTTTATGATTTTTCTTCAAATGCAACTTTTTGCAGATTTTATAACTGATTTCGCTTGAGACTGTTATTCTCATCACGATTACAAAATTTCGGCCCGTTTGGTACCATAGAGCCAGAAAAACATATTTTTAAAGGTCGAACCCAAGTCTCAAATTAGCCCCAAGAAAAAGATTATTTTTCCAGAAATGCAACATTACGTAGATTTTTTGACTGATTTCAGTTTGAACAATGATTCTGATCGCGATTCAAAAATATCAGCCCGTTTGGTACCATAGAGTCAGATAAAACGGTTTTTAAAGTCGGAACCCAAGTCTCAACTAGTGCCCACTAATTTTATGATTTTTCTTCAAATGCAACTTTTTGCAGATTTTATGACTGATATCGCTTGAGACCGTTATTCTCATCACGATTCCAAAATTTCGGCCCGTTTGGTACCATAGAGCTAGAAAAACATATTTTTAAAGGTCGAACCCAAGTCTCAAATTAGCCCCAAGAAAAAGATTATTTTTCCAGAAATGCAACTTTATGCAGATTTTGTGACTGATTTCGGTTTGAACCACGATTCTGATCGCGATTCCAAAATTTCAGCCCGTTTGGTACCATAGAGCCAGATAAAACGGTTTTAAAGTCCGAACCCAAGTCTCAACTAGTGCCCGTTAATTTTATGATTTTTCTTCAAATGCAACTTTTTGCAGATTTTATGACTGATATCGCTTGAGACCGTTATTCTCATCACGATTCCAAAATTTCGGCCCGTTTGGTACCATAGAGTTAGAAAAACTTATTTGTAAAGGTCGAACCCAAGTCTCAAATTAGCGCCTGTAAGAATTTTTAATTTACCAGAAATCCAACATTATGCAGATTTTGTGACTGATTTCGGTTTGAACCACGATTCTGATCGCGATTCCAAAATTTCAGCCCGTTTGGTACCATAGAGCCAGATAAAACGGTTTTAAAGTCCGAACCCAAGTCTCAACTAGTGCCCGTTAATTTTATGATTTTTCTTCAAATGCAATTTTTTGCATATTTTATAACTGATTTCGCTTGAGTCTGTTATTCTCATCACGATTACAAAATTTCGGCCCGTTTGGTACCATAGAGTTAGAAAAACTTATTTTTAAGTTTCGAACCCAAGTCTCAAATAAGCCCCATGATAAAGAATATTTTTCCAGAAATGCAACTTTATGCAGATTTTGTGACTGATTTCGTTTTGAACCACGATTCTGATCGCGATTCCAAAATTTCAGCCCGTTTGGTACCATAGAGCCAGATAAAACGGTTTTAAAGTCCGAACCCAAGTCTCAACTAGTGCCCGTTAATTTTATGATTTTTCTTCAAATGCAACTTTTTGCAGATTTTATAACTGATTTCGCTTGAGACTGTTATTCTCATCACGATTACAAAATTTCGGCCCGTTTGGTACCATAGAGTTAGAAAAACTTATTTTTAAAGGTCGAACCCAAGTCTCAAATTAGCGCCTGTAAGAATTGTTAATTTACCAGAAATCCAACATTATGCAGATTTTGTGACTGATTTCGGTAAGAACCACGATTCTGATCGCGATTCCAAAATTTCAGCCCGTTTGGTACCATAGAGCCATTTTAAACGGTTTTTAAAGTCCGAACCCAAGTCTCAAATAGTGCCCGTTAATTTTATGATTTTTCTTCAAATGCAACTTTTTGCAGATTTTATAACTGATTTCGCTTGAGACTGTTATTCTCATCACGATTACAAAATTTCGGCCCGTTTGGTACCATAGAGCCAGAAAAACATATTTTTAAAGGTCGAACCCAAGTCTCAAATTAGCCCCAAGAAAAAGATTATTTTTCCAGAAATGCAACATTACGTAGATTTTTTGACTGATTTCAGTTTGAACAATGATTCTGATCGCGATTCAAAAATATCAGCCCGTTTGGTACCATAGAGTCAGATAAAACGGTTTTTAAAGTCGGAACCCAAGTCTCAACTAGTGCCCACTAATTTTATGATTTTTCTTCAAATGCAACTTTTTGCAGATTTTATGACTGATATCGCTTGAGACCGTTATACTCATCACGATTCCAAAATTTCGGCCCGTTTGGTACCATAGAGCTAGAAAAACATATTTTTAAAGGTCGAACCCAAGTCTCAAATTAGCCCCAAGAAAAAGATTATTTTTCCAGAAATGCAACTTTATGCAGATTTTGTGACTGATTTCGGTTTGAACCACGATTCTGATCGCGATTCCAAAATTTCAGCCCGTTTGGTACCATAGAGCCAGATAAAACGGTTTTAAAGTCCGAACCCAAGTCTCAACTAGTGCCCGTTAATTTTATGATTTTTCTTCAAATGCAACTTTTTGCAGATTTTATGACTGATATCGCTTGAGACCGTTATTCTCATCACGATTCCAAAATTTCGGCCCGTTTGGTACCATAGAGTTAGAAAAACTTATTTGTAAAGGTCGAACCCAAGTCTCAAATTAGCGCCTGTAAGAATTTTTAATTTACCAGAAATCCAACATTATGCAGATTTTGTGACTGATTTCGGTTTGAACCACGATTCTGATCGCGATTCCAAAATTTCAGCCCGTTTGGTACCATAGAGCCAGATAAAACGGTTTTAAAGTCCGAACCCAAGTCTCAAATAGTGCCCGTTAATTTTATGATTTTTCTTCAAATGCAATTTTTTGCATATTTTATAACTGATTTCGCTTGAGTCTGTTATTCTCATCACGATTACAAAATTTCGGCCCGTTTGGTACCATAGAGTTAGAAAAACTTATTTTTAAAGGTCGAACCCAAGTCTCAAATTAGCGCCTGTAAGAATTGTTAATTTACCAGAAATCCAACATTATGCAGATTTTGTGACTGATTTCGGTAAGAACCACGATTCTGATCGCGATTCCAAAATTTCAGCCCGTTTGGTACCATAGAGCCATTTTAAACGGTTTTTAAAGTCCGAACCCAAGTCTCAAATAGTGCCCGTTAATTTTATGATTTTTCTTCAAATGCAACTTTTTGCAGATTTTATAACTGATTTCGCTTGAGACTGTTATTCTCATCACGATTACAAAATTTCGGCCCGTTTGGTACCATAGAGCCAGAAAAACATATTTTTAAAGGTCGAACCCAAGTCTCAAATTAGCCCCAAGAAAAAGATTATTTTTCCAGAAATGCAACATTACGTAGATTTTTTGACTGATTTCAGTTTGAACAATGATTCTGATCGCGATTCAAAAATATCAGCCCGTTTGGTACCATAGAGTCAGATAAAACGGTTTTTAAAGTCGGAACCCAAGTCTCAACTAGTGCCCACTAATTTTATGATTTTTCTTCAAATGCAACTTTTAGCAGATTTTATGACTGATATCGCTTGAGACCGTTATTCTCATCACGATTCCAAAATTTCGGCCCGTTTGGTACCATAGAGCTAGAAAAACATATTTTTAAAGGTCGAACCCAAGTCTCAAATTAGCCCCAAGAAAAAGATTATTTTTCCAGAAATGCAACTTTATGCAGATTTTGTGACTGATTTCGGTTTGAACCACGATTCTGATCGCGATTCCAAAATTTCAGCCCGTTTGGTACCATAGAGCCAGATAAAACGGTTTTAAAGTCCTAACCCAAGTCTCAACTAGTGCCCGTTAATTTTATGATTTTTCTTCAAATGCAACTTTTTGCAGATTTTATGACTGATATCGCTTGAGACCGTTATTCTCATCACGATTCCAAAATTTCGGCCCGTTTGGTACCATAGAGTTAGAAAAACTTATTTGTAAAGGTCGAACCCAAGTCTCAAATTAGCGCCTGTAAGAATTTTTAATTTACCAGAAATCCAACATTATGCAGATTTTGTGACTGATTTCGGTTTGAACCACGATTCTGATCGCGATTCCAAAATTTCAGCCCGTTTGGTACCATAGAGCCAGATAAAACGGTTTTAAACTCCGAACCCAAGTCTCAACTAGTGCCCGTTAATTTTATGATTTTTCTTCAAATGCAATTTTTTGCATATTTTATAACTGATTTCGCTTGAGTCTGTTATTCTCATCACGATTACAAAATTTCGGCCCGTTTGGTACCATAGAGTTAGAAAAACTTATTTTTAAAGGTCGAACCCAAGTCTCAAATAAGCCCCATGAAAAAGAATATTTTTCCAGAAATGCAACTTTATGCAGGTTTTGTGACTGATTTCGTTTTGAACCACGATTCTGATCGCGATTCCAAAATTTCAGCCCGTTTGGTACCATAAAGCCAGATAAAACGGTTTTAAAGTCCGAACCCAAGTCTCAACTAGTGCCCGTTAATTTTATGATTTTTCTTCAAATGCAACTTTTTGCAGATTTTATGACTGATATCGCTTGAGACCGTTATTCTCATCACGATTCCAAAATTTCGGCCCGTTTGGTACCATAGAGTTAGAAAAACTTATTTGTAAAGGTCGAACCAAAGTCTCAAATTAGCGCCTGTAAGAATTTTTAATTTACCAGAAATCCAACATTATGCAGATTTTGTGACTGATTTCGGTTTGAACCACGATTCTGATCGCGATTCCAAAATTTCAGCCCGTTTGGTACCATAGAGCCAGATAAAACGGTTTTAAAGTCCGAACCCAAGTCTCAACTAGTGCCCGTTAATTTTATGATTTTTCTTCAAATGCAATTTTTTGCATATTTTATAACTGATTTCGCTTGAGTCTGTTATTCTCATCACGATTACAAAATTTCGGCCCGTTTGGTACCATAGAGTTAGAAAAACTTATTTTTAAGTTTCGAACCCAAGTCTCAAATAAGCCCCATGATAAAGAATATTTTTCCAGAAATGCAACTTTATGCAGATTTTGTGACTGATTTCGTTTTGAACCACGATTCTGATCGCGATTCCAAATTTCAGCCCGTTTGGTACCATAGAGCCAGATAAAACGGTTTTAAAGTCCGAACCCAAGTCTCAACTAGTGCCCGTTAATTTATGATTTTTCTTCAAATGCAACTTTTTGCAGATTTTATAACTGTTTCGCTTGAGACTGTTTTTCTCATCACGATTACAAATTTCGGCCCGTTTGGTACCATAGAGTTAGAAAAACTTATTTTTAAAGGTCGAACCCAAGTCTCAAATTAGCGCCTGTAAGAATTGTTAATTTACCAGAAATCCAACATTATGCAGATTTGTGACTGATTTCGGTAAGAACCACGATTCTGATCGCGATTCCAAAATTTCAGCCCGTTTGGTACCATAGAGCCATTTTAAACGGTTTTAAAGTCCGAACCCAAGTCTCAAATAGTGCCCGTTACTTTTATGATTTTTTCTTCAAATGCACTTTTTGCAGATTTTATAACTGATTTCGCTTGAGACTGTTATTCTCATCACGATTACAAAATTTCGGCCCGTTTGGTACCATAGAGCCAGAAAAACATATTTTAAAGGTCGAACCCAAGTCTCAAATTAGCCCCAAGAAAAGATTATTTTTCCAGAAATGCAACATTACGTAGATTTTTTGACTGATTTCAGTTTGAACAATGATCTGATCGCGATTCAAAAATATCAGCCCGTTTGGTACCATAGAGTCAGATAAAACGGTTTTTAAAGTCGGAACCCAAGTCTCAACTAGTGCCCACTAATTTTATGATTTTTCTTCAAATGCAACTTTTTGCAGATTTTATGACTGATATCGCTTGAGACCGTTATACTCATCACGATTCCAAAATTTCGGGCCCGTTTGGTACCATAGAGCTAGAAAAACATATTTTTAAAGGTCGAACCCAAGTCTCAAATTAGCCCCAAGAAAAAGATTATTTTTCCAGAAATGCAACTTTATGCAGATTTTGTGACTGATTTCGGTTTGAACCACGATTCTGATCGCGATTCCAAAATTTCAGCCCGTTTGGTACCATAGAGCCTTTTAACGGTTTTAAAGTCCGACCCAAGTCTCAAATAGTGCCCGTTAATTTTTATGATTTTTCTTCAAATGCAACTTTTTGCAGATTTTATAACTGATTTCGCTTGAGACTGTTATTCTCATCACGATTACAAAATTTCGGCCCGTTTGGTACCATAGAGCCAGAAAAACATATTTTTAAAGGTCGAACCCAAGTCTCAAATTAGCCCAAGAAAAAGATTATTTTTCCAGAAATGCAACTTTACGTAGATTTTTTGACTGATTTCAGTTTGAACAATGATTCTGATCGCGATTCAAAAATATCAGCCCGTTTGGTACCATAGAGCCAGATAAAACGGTTTTAAAGTCGGAACCCAAGTCTCAAATAGTGCCCGTTCATCTTATGATTTTCTTAAAATGCAACTTTTTGCAGATTTTATAACTGATATCGCTTGAGACCGTGAGTGTCATCGAGATTCTAAAATTTCAGCCCGTTTGGTACCATAGAGTCAGATAAAACGGTTTTTAAGTCCGAACCAAGTCTCAACTAGTGCCCACTAATTTTATGATTTTTCTTCAAATGCAACTTTTTGCAGATTTTATGACTGATATCGCTTGAGACCGTTATTCTCATCACGATTCCAAAATTTCGGCCCGTTGGTACCTAGAGCTAGAAAAACATATTTTTAAAGGTCGAACCAAGTCTCAAATTAGCCCCAAGAAAAAGATTATTTTTCCAGAATGCAACTTTATGCAGATTTTAAGACTGATTTCGGTTTGAACCACGATTCTGATCGCGATTCCAAAATTTCAGCCCGTTTGGTACCATAGAGCCAGATAAACGGTTTTAAAGTCCGAACCCAAGTCTCAACTAGTGCCCGTTAATTTTATGATTTTCTTCAAATGCAATTGTTTGCATATTTTATAACTGATTTCGCTTGGGTCTGTTATTCTCATCACGATTACAAAATTCAGCCCGTTTGGTACCATAGAGCTAGAAAAACTTATTTTCAAAGGTCGAACCCAAGTCTCAAATTAGCGCCTATAAGAATTTTTAATTTACCAGAAATCCAACATTATGCAGATTTTGTGACTGATTTCGGTTAGAACCACGATTCTGATCGCGATTCCAAAATTTCATCCCGTTTGGTACCATATAACCAGAAAGACTGATTTTTAAAGTTGAACCCAAGTCTCAAATTAGCCCCATAAAAAGATTATTTTTCCAGAAATGCAACTTTATGCTGATTTTGTGATTGATTTCAGTTTGAACAATGATTCCGATCGCGATTCAAAAATTTTATCCCGTTTGGTACCATAGAGCCAGATAAAACGGTTTTAAAGTCCGAACCCAAGTCTCAAATAGTGCCCGTTAATTTTATGATATTTCTTAAAATGCATCTCTTTGCAGATTTTTTAACTGATTTCGCTTGAGACTATGATTCTCATCACGATTCCAAAATTTCGGCCCGTTTGGTACCATAGAGCCAGAAAAACATATTTTTAAAGGTCGAACCCAAGTCTCAAATAAGCCCCATGAAAAAGAATATTTTTCCAGAAATGCAACTTTATGCAGATTTTGTGACTGATTTCGGTTTGAACCACGATTCTGATCGCGATTCCAAAATTTCAGCCCGTTTGGTACCATAGAGCCAGATAAAACGGTTTTAAAGTCCGAACCCAAGTCTCAACTAGTGCCCGTTAATTTTATGATTTTTCTTCAAATGCAACTTTTTGCAGATTTTATAACTGATTTCGCTTGAGACTGTTATTCTCATCACGATTACAAAATTTCGGCCCGTTTGGTTTCATAGAGTTAGAAAAACTTATTTTTAAAGGTCGAACCCAAGTCTCAAATTAGCGCCTGTAAGAATTTTTAATTTACCAGAAATCCAACATTATGCAGATTTTGTGACTGATTTCGGTAAGAACCACGATTCTGATCGCGATTCCAAAATTTCAGCCCGTTTGGTACCATAGAGCCAGAAAAACGGATTTTTTAAATTGAACCCAAGTCTCAAATTAGCCCTATAAAAAAGATTATTTTTCCAGAAATGCAACTTTATGCAGATTTTGTGACTGATTTCAGTTTGAAACATGATTCTGATCACGATTCAAAAATTTCAGACCGTTTGGTACCATAGAGCCAGATAAAACGGTATTTAAAGTCCGAACCCAAGTCTCAAATAGTGCCCGTTAATCTTATGATTTTTCTTCAAATGCAACTTTTTGCAGATTTTATAACTGATGTCGCTTGAGACCGTTATACTCATAACGATTCCAAAATGTCGGCCCGTTTGGTACCATAGAGCCAGAAAAACTTATTTTTAAAGGACGAACCCAAGTCTCAAATTAGCGCCTATAAGAATTTTGAATTAAGCAGAAATCCAAAATTATGCAGATTTTGTGACTGATTTCGGTTGGGACCACGATTCTGATCGCGATTTCAAAATATCAGTCCGTTTGGCCCATATAGCCAAATGAAACGGTTTTTAAAGTCCGAACCCAAGTCTCAAATAGTGCCCGTTAATCTTATGATTTTTCATCAAATGCAACTTTTTGCAGATTTTATAACTGATATCGCTTGAGACCGTGATTGTCATCGAGGTTCCAAAATTTCAGCCCGTTTGGTACCATAGAGCCAGATAAAACGGTTTTTAAAGTCCGATCCCAAGTCTCAAATAGTGCCCGTTAATTTTATGATTTTTCTTCAAATGCAACTTTTTGCAGATTTTATAACTTATTTCGCTTGAGACTGTTATTCTCATCACGATTACAAAATTTCGACCCGTTTGGTACGATAGAGTTAGAAAAACTTATTTTTAAAGGTTGAACCCAAGTCTCAAATAAGCCCCATGAAAAAGAATATTTTTCCAGAAATGCAACTTTATGCAGATTTTGTGACTGATTTCGGTTTGAACCACGATTCTGATCTCGATTCCAAAATTTCAGCCCGTTTGGTACCATAGAGCCAGATAAAACGGTTTTAAAGTCCGAACCCAAGTCTCAACTAGTGCCCGTTAATTTTATGATTTTTCTTCAAATGCAACTTTTTGCAGATTTTATGACTGATATCGCCTGAGACCGTTATTTTCATCACGATTCCAAAATTTCGGCCCGTTTGGTACCATAGAGCTAGAAAAACTTATTTTTAAAGGTCGAACCCAAGTCTCAAATTAGAGCCTGTAAGAATTTTTAATTTACCAGAAATCCAACATTATGCAGATTTTGTGACTGATTTCGGTGAGAACCACGATTCTGATCGCGATTCCGAAATTTCAGCCCGTTTGGTACCATAGAGCCAGATAAAACGGTTTTTAAAGTCCGAACCCAAGTCTCAAATAGTGCCCATTAATTTTATGATTTTTCTTCAAATGCAACTTTTTGCAGATTTTATGACTGATATCGCCTGAGACCGTTATTTTCATCACGATTCCAAAATTTCGGCCCGTTTGGTACCATAGAGCTAGAAAAACTTATTTTTAAAGGTCGAACCCAAGTCTCAAATTAGCGCCTGTAAGAATTTTTAATTTACCAGAAATCCAACATTATGCAGATTTTGTGACTGATTTCGGTTGGGTCCACGATTCTGATCGCGATTCAAAATTTCAGCCCGTTTGGTACCATAGAGCTAGAAAAACGGATTTTTAAAGTTGAACCCAAGTCTCAAATTAGCCCTATAAAAAAGATAATTTTTCCAGAAATGCAACTTTACGTAGATTTTTTGACTGATTTCTGTTTTAACAATGATTCTGATCGCGATTCAAAAATATCAGCCCGTTTGGTACCATAGAGCCAGATAAAACGGTTTTTAAAGTCCGAACCCAAGTCTCAAATAGTGCCCGTTCATCTTATGATTTTTCTTCAAATGCAACTTTTTGCAGATTTTATAACTGATATCGCTTGAGACCGTGATTGTCATCGAGATTCTAAAATTTCAGCCCGTTTGGTACCATAGAGTCAGATAAAACGGTTTTTAAAGTCCGAACCCAAGTCTCAAATTAGCCCCAAGAAAAAGATTATTTTTCCAGAAATGCAACTTTATGCAGATTTTGTGACTGATTTCAGTTTGAACCATGATTCTGATCGCGATTCAAAAATTTCGGCCCGTTTGGTACCATAGAGCCAGAAAAACTGATTTTTAAAGTTCAAACCCAAGTCTCAAATTAGCCCCATAAAAAAGATTATTTTTCCAGAAATGCAACTTTATGCAGATTTTGTGACTGATTTCAGTTTGAACCATGATTCTGATCGCGATTCAAAAATTTCAGCCCGTTTGGTACCATATAGCTAGATAAAACGGTTTTAAAGTCCGAACCCAAGTTTCAAATAGTGCACATTAATTTTATGATTTTTCTTCAAATGCAACTTTTTGCAGATTTTATGACTGATATCGCTTGAGACCGTTATTCTCATCACGATTCCAAAATTTCGGCCCGTTTGGTACCATAGAGCTAGAAAAACATATTTTTAAAGGTCGAACCCAAGTCTCAAATTAGCCCTATAAAAAAGATAATTTTTCCAGAAATGCAACTTTATGCAGATTTTGTGACTGATTTCAGTTTGAACCATGATTCTGATCGCGATTCAAAAATTTCGGCCCGTTTGGTACCATAGAGCCAGAAAAACTGATTTTTAAAGTTCAAACCCAAGTCTCAAATTAGCCCCATAAAAAAGATTATTTTTCCAGAAATGCAACTTTATGCAGATTTTGTCACTGATTTCAGTTTGAACCATGATTCTGATCGCGATTCAAAATTTTCAGCCCGTTTGGTACCATAGAGCTAGATAAAACGGTTTTAAAGTCCGAACCCAAGTTTCAAATAGTGCACAATAATTTTATGATTTTTCTTCAAATGCAACTTTTTGCAGATTTTATGACTGATATCGCCTGAGACCGTTATTTTCATCACGATTCCAAAATTTCGGCCCGTTTGGTACCATAGAGCTAGAAAAACTTATTTTTAAAGGTCGAACCCAAGTCTTAAATTAGCGCCTGTAAGAATTTTTAATTTACCAGAAATCCAACATTATGCAGATTTTGTGACTGATTTCGGTAAGAACCACGATTCTGATCGCGATTCCAAAATTTCAGCCCGTTTGGTACCATAGAGCCAGATAAAACGGTTTTTAAAGTCCGAACCCAAGTCTCAAATAGTGCCCATTAATTTTATGATTTTTCTTCAAATGCAACTTTTTGCAGATTTTATGACTGATATCGCCTGAGACCGTTATTTTCATCACGATTCCAAAATTTCGGCCCGTTTGGTACCATAGAGCTAGAAAAACTTATTTTTAAAGGTCGAACCCAAGTCTCAAATAAGCGCCTGTAAGAATTTTTGATTTACCAGAAATCCAACATTATGCAGATTTTGTGACTGATTTCGGTTGGGTCCACGATTCTGATCGCGATTCCAAAATTTCAGCCCGTTTGGTACCATAGAGCTAGAAAAACGGATTTTTTAAGTTGAACCCAAGTCTCAAATTAGCCCTATAAAAAAGATAATTTTTCCAGAATTGCAACTTTATGCAGATTTTGTGACTGATTTCAGTTTGAACCATGATTCTGATCGCGATTCAAATATTTCGGCCCGTTTGGTACCATAGAGCCAGAAAAACTGATTTTTAAAGTTCAAACCCAAGTCTCAAATTAGCCCCATAAAAAAGATTATTTTTCCAGAAATGCAACTTTATGCAGATTTTGTGACTGATTTCAGTTTGAACCATGATTCTGATCGCGATTCAAAAATTTCAGCCCGTTTAGTACCTTAGAGCTAGATAAAACGGTTTTAAAGTCCGAACCCAAGTTTCAAATAGTGCACATTAATTTTATGATTTTTCTTCAAATGCAACTTTTTGCAGATTTTATGACTGATATCGCCTGAGACCGTTATTTTCATCACGATTCCAAAATTTCGGCCCGTTTGGTACCATAGAGCTAGAAAAACTTATTTTTAAAGGTCGAACCCAAGTCTCAAATTAGAGCCTGTAAGAATTTTTAATTTACCAGAAATCCAACATTATGCAGATTTTGTGACTGATTTCGGTGAGAACCACGATTCTGATCGCGATTCCAAAATTTCAGCCCGTTTGGTACCATAGAGCCAGATAAAACGGTTTTTAAAGTCCGAACCCAAGTCTCAAATAGTGCCCATTAATTTTATGATTTTTCTTCAAATGCAACTTTTTGCAGATTTTATGACTGATATCGCCTGAGACCGTTATTTTCATCACGATTCCAAAATTTCGGCCCGTTTGGTACCATAGAGCTAGAAAAACTTATTTTTAAAGGTCGAACCCAAGTCTCAAATTAGCGCCTGTAAGAATTTTTAATTTACCAGAAATCCAACATTATGCAGATTTTGTGACTGATTTCGGTTGGGTCCACGATTCTGATCGCGATTCAAAATTTCAGCCCGTTTGGTACCATAGAGCTAGAAAAACGGATTTTTAAAGTTGAACCCAAGTCTCAAATTAGCCCTATAAAAAAGATAATTTTTCCAGAAATGCAACTTTACGTAGATTTTTTGACTGATTTCAGTTTTAACAATGATTCTGATCGCGATTCAAAAATATCAGCCCGTTTGGTACCATAGAGCCAGATAAAACGGTTTTTAAAGTCCGAACCCAAGTCTCAAATAGCGCCCGTTCATCTTATGATTTTTCTTCAAATGCAACTTTTTGCAGATTTTATAACTGATATCGCTTGAGACCGTGATTGTCATCGAGATTCTAAAATTTCAGCCCGTTTGGTACCATAGAGTCAGATAAAACGGTTTTTAAAGTCCGAACCCAAGTCTCAAATTAGCCCCAAGAAAAAGATTATTTTTCCAGAAATGCAACTTTATGCAGATTTTGTGACTGATTTCAGTTTGAACCATGATTCTGATCGCGATTCAAAAATTTCGGCCCGTTTGGTACCATAGAGATAGAAAAACTGATTTTTAAAGTTCAAACCCAAGTCTCAAATTACCCCCATAAAAAAGATTATTTTTCCAGAAATGCAACTTTATGCAGATTTTGTGACTGATTTCAGTTTGAACCATGATTCTGATCGCGATTCAAAAATTTCAGCCCGTTTGGTACCATAGAGCTAGATAAAACGGTTTTAAAGTCCGAACCCAAGTTTCAAATAGTGCACATTAATTTTATGATTTTTCTTCAAATGCAACTTTTTGCAGATTTTATGACTGATATCGCTTGAGACCGTTATTCTCATCACGATTCCAAAATTTCGGCCCGTTTGGTACCATAGAGTCAGATAAAACGGTTTTTAAAGTCCGAACCCAAGTCTCAACTAGTGCCCACTAATTTTATGATTTTTCTTCAAATGCAACTTTTTGCAGAATTTATGACTGATATCGCTTGAGACCGTTATTCTCATCACGATTCCAAAATTTCGGCCTGTTTGGTACCATAGAGCTAGAAAAACATATTTTTAAAGGTCGAACCCAAGTCTCAAATTAGCCCCAAGAAAAAGATTATTTTTCCAGAAATGCAACTTTATGCAGATTTTGTGACTGATTTCAGTTTGAACAATGATTCTAATCGCGATTCAAAAATATCAGCCCGTTTGGTACCATAGAGCCAGATAAAACGGTTTTAAAGTCCGAACCCAAGTCTCAAATAGTGCCCGTTCATCTTATGATTTTTCTTCAAATGCAACTTTTTGCAGATTTTATAACTGATATCGCTTGAGACCGTGATTGTCATCGAGATTCTAAAATTTCAGCCCGTTTGGTACCATAGAGTCAGATAAAACGGTTTTTAAAGTCCGAACCCAAGTCTCAACTAGTGCCCACTAATTTTATGATTTTTCTTCAAATGCAACTTTTTGCAGATTTTATGACTGATATCGCTTGAGACCGTTATTCTCATCACGATTCCAAAATTTCGGCCCGTTTGGTACCATAGAGCTAGAAAAACATATTTTTAAAGGTCGAACCCAAGTCTCAAATTAGCCGCATAAAAAAGATTATTTTTCCAGAAATGCAACTTTATGCAGATTTTGTGAATGATTTCAGTTTAAACAATTATTCTGATCGCTTTCCAAAATATCAGCCCGTTTTGTACCATAGAGCCAGAAAAAATGGTTTTTAAAGTTCGAACAAAAGTCTCAAATTAGCGCCTATAAGTATTTTGAATTTACCAGAAATGCAACATTATGCAGATTTTGTGACTGATTTCGGTTGGGTCCACGATTCTGATCGCGATTCCAAAATTTCAGCCCGTTTGGTGCCATAGAGCGAGAAAAACGGATTTTTTAAGTTGAACCCAAGTCTCAAATTAGCCCTATAAAAAAGATAATTTTTCCAGAAATGCAACTTTACGTAGATTTTTTGACTGATTTCAGGTTGAACAATGATTCTGATCGCGATTCAAAAATTTCAGCCCGTTTGGTACCATAGAGCTAGAAAAACTTATTTTTAAAGGTCGAACCCAAGTCTCAAATTAGCGCCTGTAAGAATTTTTAATTTACCAGAAATCCAACATTATGCAGATTTTGTGACTGATTTCGGTAAGAACCACGATTCTGATCGCGATTCCAAAATTTCAGCTCGTTTGGTACCATAGAGCCAGATAAAACGGTTTTAAAGTCCGAACCCAAGTCTCAACTAGTGCCCGTTAATTTTATGATTTTTCTTCAAATGCAATTGTTTGCATATTTTATAACTGATTTCGCTTGGGTCTGTTATTCTCATCACGATGACAAAATTTCAGCCCGTTTGGTACCATAGAGCTAGAAAAACTTATTTTCAAAGGTCGAACCCAAGTCTCAAATTAGCGCCTATAAGAATTTTTAATTTACCAGAAATCCAACATTATGCAGATTTTGTGACTGATTTCGGTTGGGTCCACGATTCTGATCGCGATTCCAAAATTTCAGCCCGTTTGGTACCATAGAGCTAGAAAAACGGATTTTTTAAGTTGAACCCAAGTCTCAAATTAGCCCTATAAAAAAGATAATTTTTCCAGAAATGCAACTTTACGTAGATTTTTTGACTGATTTCAGTTTGAACAATGATTCTGATCGCGATTCAAAAATTTCAGCCCGTTTGGTACCATAGAGCTAGAAAAACTTATTTTTAAAGGTCGAACCCAAGTCTCAAATTAGCGCCTGTAAGAATTTTTAATTTACCAGAAATCCAACATTATGCAGATTTTGTGACTGATTTCGGTAAGAACCACGATTCTGATCGCGATTCCAAAATTTCAGCCCGTTTGGTACCATAGAGCCAGATAAAACGGTTTTTAAAGTCCGAACCCAAGTTTCAAATAGTGCCCATTAATTTTATGATTTTTCTTCAAATGCAACTTTTTGCAGATTTTATGACTGATATCGCCTGAGACCGTTATTTTCATCACGATTCCAAAATTTCGGCCCGTTTGGTACCATAGAGCTAGAAAAACTTATTTTTAAAGGTCGAACCCAAGTCTCAAATTAGCGCCTGTAAGAATTTTTAATTTACCAGAAATCCAAAATTATGCAGATTTTGTGACTGATTTCGGTTGGGTCCAAGATTCTGATCGCGATTCCAAAATTTCAGCCCGTTTGGTACCATAGAGCTTGAAAAACGGATTTTTTAAGTTGAACCCAAGTCTCAAATTAGCCCTATAAAAAAGATAATTTTTCCAGAAATGCAACTTTACGTAGATTTTTTGACTGATTTCAGTTTGAACAATGATTTTTTTTTTTTTTTTTTTTTATAGTGTCTCCTCACAAGAGTCCCAACTGCTCCCGTCTGGAGCCAGTGAGACTATGGCATCCCCAATTGGGGGATGTTGTGAGGCTGAAGGTAAGTGGGGAAGGGAAAGAGGAAGGTGGGGAAGTACCTGGCTATTCAGATCTAGTCACTAAATACGGCTAAAGCCATTTGGAGCAACGTTTCAATTCTGAATGGTGGTCTTACACCAGGGCGATACTGGTAGTATCTTCCACTCTGGAACGTGCCGCAAATATACTATATATTATTCTGATCGCGATTCAAAAATATCAGCCCGTTTGGTACCATAGAGCCAGATAAAACGGTTTTAAAGTCCGAACCCAAGTCTCAAATTGTGCCCGTTAATCTTATGATTTTTCTACATATGCAACTTTTTGCAGATTTTATAACTGATATCGCTTGAGACCGTGATTGTCATCGAGATTCCAAAATTTCAGCCCGTTTGGTACCATAGAGTCAGATAAAACGGTTTTTAAAGTCCGAACCCAAGTCTTAACTAGTGCCCACTAATTTTATGATATTTCTTCAAATGCAACTTTTTGCAGATTTTATGACTGATATCGCTTGAGACCGTTATTCTCATCACGATTCCAAAATTTCGGCCCGTTTGGTACCATAGAGCCAGAAAAACATATTTTTAAAGGTCGAACCCAAGTCTCAAATTAGCCCCAAGAAAAAGATTATTTTTCCAGAAATGCAACTTTACGTAGATTTTTTGACTGATTTCAGTTTGAACAATGATTCTAATCGCGATTCAAAAATATCAGCCCGTTTGGTACCATAGAGCCAGATAAAACGGTTTTAAAGTCCGAACCCAAGTCTCAAATAGTGCCCGTTCATCTTATGATTTTTCTTCAAATGCAACTTTTTGCAGATTTTATAACTGATATCGCTTGAGACCGTGATTGTAATCGAGATTCTAAAATTTCAGCCCGTTTGGTACCATAGAGTCAGATAAAACGGTTTTTAAAGTCCGAACCCAAGTCTCAACTAGTGCCCACTAATTTTATGATTTTTCTTCAAATGCAACTTTTTGCAGATTTTATGACTGATATCGCTTGAGACCGTTATTCTCATCACGATTCCAAAATTTCGGCCCGTTTGGTACCATAGAGCTAGAAAAACATATTTTTAAAGGTCGAACCCAAGTCTCAAATTAGCCGTATAAAAAAGATTATTTTTCCAGAAATGCAACTTTATGCAGATTTTGTG
Source organism: Hesperophylax magnus (assembly GCA_026573805.1). NCBI lineage: Eukaryota > Metazoa > Arthropoda > Insecta > Trichoptera > Limnephilidae > Hesperophylax > Hesperophylax magnus. The sequence continues at coordinate 45,973 of JAIUSX010000565.1, forward strand.
AATGATTTCAGTTTAAACAATTATTCTGATCGCTTTCCAAAATATCAGCCCGTTTTGTACCATAGAGCCAGAAAAAATGGTTTTTAAAGTTCGAACAAAAGTCTCAAATTAGCGCCTATAAGTATTTTGAATTTACCAGAAATGCAACATTGTGCAAATTTTGTGACTGATTTCGGTTTGAACCACGATTCTGATCGCGATTCCAAAATTTCAGCTCGTTTGGTACCATAGAGCCAGATAAAACGGTTTTAAAGTCCGAACCCAAGTCTCAACTAGTGCCCCTTAATTTTATGATTTTTCTTCAAATGCAATTGTTTGCATATTTTATAACTGATTTCGCTTGGGTCTGTTATTCTCATCACGATTACAAAATTTCAGCCCGTTTGGTACCATAGAGCTAGAAAAACTTATTTTCAAACGTCGAACCCAAGTCTCAAATTAGCGCCTATAAGAATTTTTAATTTACCAGAAATCCAACATTATGCAGATTTTGTGACTGATTTCGGTTAGAACCACGATTCTGATCGCGATTCCAAAATTTCATCCCGTTTGGTACCATATAACCAGAAAGACTGATTTTTAAAGTTGAACCCAAGTCTCAAATTAGCCCCATAAAAAGATTATTTTTCCAGAAATGCAACTTTATGCTGATTTTGTGATTGCTTTCAGTTTGAACAATGATTCCGATCGCGATTCAAAAATTTTATCCCGTTTGGTACCATAGAGCCAGATAAAACGGTTTTAAAGTCCGAACCCAAGTCTCAAATAGTGCCCGTTAATTTTATGATTTTTCTTAAAATGCATCTCTTTGCAGATTTTTTAACTGATTTCGCTTGAGACTATGATTCTCATCACGATTCCAAAATTTCGGCCCGTTTGGTACCATAGAGCCAGAAAAACATATTTTTAAAGGTCGAACCCAAGTCTCAAATAAGCCCCATGAAAATGAATATTTTTCCAGAAATGCAACTTTATGCAGATTTTGTGACTGATTTCGGTTTGAACCACGATTCTGATCGCGATTCCAAAATTTCAGCCCGTTTGGTACCATAGAGCCAGATAAAACGGTTTTAAAGTCCGAACCCAAGTCTCAACTAGTGCCCGTTAATTTTATGATTTTTCTTCAAATGCAACTTTTTGCAGATTTTATAACTGATTTCGCTTGAGACTGTTATTCTCATCACGATTACAAAATTTCGTCCCGTTTGGTTTCATAGAGTTAGAAAAACTTATTTTTAAAGGTCGAACCCAAGTCTCAAATTAGCGCCTGTAAGAATTTTTAATTTACCAGAAATCCAACATTATGCAGATTTTGTGACTGATTTCGGTTGGGTCCACGATTCTGATCGCGATTCAAAATTTCAGCCCGTTTGGTACCATAGAGCTAGAAAAACGGATTTTTAAAGTTGAACCCAAGTCTCAAATTAGCACTATAAAAAAGATAATTTTTCCAGAAATGCAACTTTACGTAGATTTTGTGACTGATTTCAGTTTTAACAATGATTCTGATCGCGATTCAAAAATATCAGCCCGTTTGGTACCATAGAGCCAGATAAAACGGTTTTTAAAGTACGAACCCAAGTCTCAAATAGTGCCCGTTCATCTTATGATTTTTCTTCAAATGCAACTTTTTGCAGATTTTATAACTGATATCGCTCTAGACCGTGATTGTCATCGAGATTCTAAAATTTCAGCCCGTTTGGTACCATAGAGTCAGATAAAACGGTTTTTAAAGTCCGAACCCAAGTCTCAAATTAGCCCCAAGAAAAAGATTATTTTTCCAGAAATGCAACTTTATGCAGATTTTGTGACTGATTTCAGTTTGAACCATGATTCTGATCGCGATTCAAAAATTTCGGCCCGTTTGGTACCATAGAGCCAGAAAAACGGTTTTAAAGTCCGAACCCAAGTCTCAACTAGTGCCCGTTAATTTTATGATTTTTCTTCAAAGGCAATTGTTTGCATATTTTATAACTGATTTCGCTTGGGTCTGTTATTCTCATCACGATTACAAAATTTCAGCCCGTTTGGTACCATAGAGCTAGAAAAACTTATTTTCAAAGGTCGAACCCAAGTCTCAAATTAGCGCCTATAAGAATTTTTAATTTACCAGAAATCCAACATTATGCAGATTTTGTGACTGATTTCGGTTAGAACCACGATTCTGATCGCGATTCCAAAATTTCATCCCGTTTGGTACCATATAACCAGAAAGACTGATTTTTAAAGTTGAACCCAAGTCTCAAATTAGCCCCATAAAAAGATTATTTTTCCAGAAATGCAACTTTATGCAGATTTTGTGATTGCTTTCAGTTTGAACAATGATTCCGATCGCGATTCAAAAATTTTATCCCGTTTGGTACCATAGAGCCAGATAAAACGGTTTTAAAGTCCGAACCCAAGTCTCAAATAGTGCCCGTTAATTTTATGATTTTTCTTAAAATGCATCTCTTTGCAGATTTTTTAACTGATTTCGCTTGAGACTATGATTCTCATCACGATTCCAAAATTTCGGCCCGTTTGGTACCATAGAGCCAGAAAAACATATTTTTAAAGGTCGAACCCAAGTCTCAAATAAGCCCCATGAAAAAGAATATTTTTCCAGAAATGCAACTTTATGCAGATTTTGTGACTGATTTCGGTTTGAACCACGATTCTGATCGCGATTCCAAAATTTCAGCCCGTTTGGTACCATAGAGCCAGATAAAACGGTTTTAAAGTCCGAACCCAAGTCTCAACTAGTGCCCGTTAATTTTATGATTTTTCTTCAAATGCCACTTTTTGCAGATTTTATAACTGATTTCGCTTGAGACTGTTATTCTCATCACGATTACAAAATTTCGGCCCGTTTGGTTTCATAGAGTTAGAAAAACTTATTTTTAAAGGTCGAACCCAAGTCTCAAATTAGCGCCTGTAAGAATTTTTAATTTACCAGAAATCCAACATTATGCAGATTTTGTGACTGATTTCGGTAAGAACCACGATTCTGATCGCGATTCCAAAATTTCAGCCCGTTTGGTACCATAGAGCCATTTTAAACGGTTTTTAAAGTCCGAACCCAAGTCTCAAATAGTGCCCGTTAATTTTATGATTTTTCTTCAAATGCAACTTTTTGCAGATTTTATAACTGATTTCGCTTGAGACTGTTATTCTCATCACGATTGCAAAATTTCGGCCCGTTTGGTACCATAGAGTTAGAAAAACTTATTTTTAAAGGTGGAACCCAAGTCTCAAATTAGCGCCTGTAAGAATTTTTAATTTACCAGAAATCCAACATTATGCAGATTTTGTGACTGATTTCGGTTAGAACCACGATTCTGATCGCGATTCCAAAATTTCGGCCCGTTTGGTACCATAGAGCCAGAAAAACATATTTTTAAAGGTCGAACCCAAGTCTCAAATAAGCCCCATGAAAAAGAATATTTTTCCAGAAATGCAACTTTATGCAGATTTTGTGACTGATTTCGGTTTGAACCACGATTCTGATCGCGATTCCAAAATTTCAGCCCGTTTGGTACCATAGAGCCAGATAAAACGGTTTTAAAGTCCGAACCCAAGTCTCAACTAGTGCCCGTTAATTTTATGATTTTTCTTCAAATGCAACTTTTTGCAGATTTTATAACTGATTTCGCTTGAGACTGTTATTCTCATCACGATTACAAAATTTCGGCCCGTTTGGTTTCATAGAGTTAGAAAAACTTATTTTTAAAGGTCGAACCCAAGTCTCAAATTAGCGCCTGTAAGAATTTTTAAATTACCAGAAATCCAACATTATGCAGATTTTGTGACTGATTTCGGTTGGGTCCACGATTCTGATCGCGATTCCAAAATTTCAGCCCGTTTGGTACCATAGAGCTAGAAAAACGGATTTTTTAAGTTGAACCCAAGTCTCAAATTAGCCCTATAAAAAAGATAATTTTTCCAGAAATGCAACTTTACGTAGATTTTTTGACTGATTTCAGTTTGAACAATGATTCTGATCGCGATTCAAAAATGTCAGCCCGTTTGGTACCATAGAGCTAGAAAAACTTATTTTTAAAGGTCGAACCCAAGTCTCAAATTAGCGCCTGTAAGAATTTTCAATTTACCAGAAATCCAACATTATGCAGATTTTGTGACTGATTTCGGTAAGAACCACGATTCTGATCGCGATTCCAAAATTTCAGCCCGTTTGGTACCATAGAGCCAGATAAAACGGTTTTTAAAGTCCGAACCCAAGTCTCAAATAGTGCCCATTAATTTTATGATTTTTCTTCAAATGCAACTTTTTGCAGATTTTATGACTGATATCGCCTGAGACCGTTATTTTCATCACGATTCCAAAATTTCGGCCCGTTTGGTACCATAGAGCTAGAAAAACTTATTTTTAAAGGTCGAACCCAAGTCTCAAATTAGCGCCTGTAAGAATTTTTAATTTACCAGAAATCCAACATTATGCAGATTTTGTGACTGATTTCGGTTGGGTCCAAGATTCTGATCGCGATTCCAAAATTTCAGCCCGTTTGGTACCATAGAGCTTGAAAAACGGATTTTTTAAGTTGAACCCAAGTCTCAAATTAGCCCTATAAAAAAGATAATTTTTCCAGAAATGCAACTTTACGTAGATTTTTTGACTGATTTCAGTTTGAACAATGATTTTTTTTTTTTTTTTTTTTTATAGTGTCTCCTCACAAGAGTCCCAACTGCTCCCGTCTGGAGCCAGTGAGACTATGGCATCCCCAATTGGGGGATGTTGTGAGGCTGAAGGTAAGTGGGGAAGGGAAAGAGGAAGGTGGGGAAGTACCTGGCTATTCAGATCTAGTCACTAAATACGGCTTAAGCCATTTGGAGCAACGTTTCAATTCTGAATGGTGGTCTTACACCAGGGCGATACTGGTAGTATCTTCCACTCTGGAACGTGCCGCAAATATACTATATATTATTCTGATCGCGATTCAAAAATATCAGCCCGTTTGGTACCATAGAGCCAGATAAAACGGTTTTAAAGTCCGAACCCAAGTCTCAAATAGTGCCCGTTAATCTTATGATTTTTCTACAAATGCAACTTTTTGCAGATTTTATAACTGATATCGCTTGAGACCGTGATTGTCATCGAGATTCCAAAATTTCAGCCCGTTTGGTACCATAGAGTCAGATAAAACGGTTTTTAAAGTCCGAACCCAAGTCTTAACTAGTGCCCACTAATTTTATGATATTTCTTCAAATGCAACTTTTTGCAGATTTTATGACTGATATCGCTTGAGACCGTTATTCTCATCACGATTCCAAAATTTCGGCCCGTTTGGTACCATAGAGCCAGAAAAACATATTTTTAAAGGTCGAACCCAAGTCTCAAATTAGCCCCAAGAAAAAGATTATTTTTCCAGAAATGCAACTTTACGTAGATTTTTTGACTGATTTCAGTTTGAACAATGATTCTAATCGCGATTCAAAAATATCAGCCCGTTTGGTACCATAGAGCCAGATAAAACGGTTTTAAAGTCCGAACCCAAGTCTCAAATAGTGCCCGTTCATCTTATGATTTTTCTTCAAATGCAACTTTTTGCAGATTTTATAACTGATATCGCTTGAGACCGTGATTGTAATCGAGATTCTAAAATTTCAGCCCGTTTGGTACCATAGAGTCAGATAAAACGGTTTTTAAAGTCCGAACCCAAGTCTCAACTAGTGCCCACTAATTTTATGATTTTTCTTCAAATGCAACTTTTTGCAGATTTTATGACTGATATCGCTTGAGACCGTTATTCTCATCACGATTCCAAAATTTCGCCCGTTTGGTACCATAGAGCTAGAAAAACATATTTTTAAAGGTCGAACCCAAGTCTCAAATTAGCCGTATAAAAAAGATTATTTTTCCAGAAATGCAACTTTATGCAGATTTTGTGAATGATTTCAGTTTAAACAATTATTCTGATCGCTTTCCAAAATATCAGCCCGTTTTGTACCATAGAGCCAGAAAAAATGGTTTTTAAAGTTCGAACAAAAGTCTCAAATTAGCGCCTATAAGTATTTTGAATTTACCAGAAATGCAACATTGTGCAAATTTTGTGACTGATTTCGGTTTGAACCACGATTCTGATCGCGATTCCAAAATTTCAGCTCGTTTGGTACCATAGAGCCAGATAAAACGGTTTTAAAGTCCGAACCCAAGTCTCAACTAGTGCCCCTTAATTTTATGATTTTTCTTCAAATGCAATTGTTTGCATATTTTATAACTGATTTCGCTTGGGTCTGTTATTCTCATCACGATTACAAAATTTCAGCCCGTTTGGTACCATAGAGCTAGAAAAACTTATTTTCAAAGGTCGAACCCAAGTCTCAAATTAGCGCCTATAAGAATTTTTAATTTACCAGAAATCCAACATTATGCAGATTTTGTGACTGATTTCGGTTAGAACCACGATTCTGATCGCGATTCCAAAATTTCATCCCGTTTGGTACCATATAACCAGAAAGACTGATTTTTAAAGTTGAACCCAAGTCTCAAATTAGCCCCATAAAAAGATTATTTTTCCAGAAATGCAACTTTATGCTGATTTTGTGATTGCTTTCAGTTTGAACAATGATTCCGATCGCGATTCAAAAATTTTATCCCGTTTGGTACCATAGAGCCAGATAAAACGGTTTTAAAGTCCGAACCCAAGTCTCAAATAGTGCCCGTTAATTTTATGATTTTTCTTAAAATGCATCTCTTTGCAGATTTTTTAACTGATTTCGCTTGAGACTATGATTCTCATCACGATTCCAAAATTTCGGCCCGTTTGGTACCATAGAGCCAGAAAAACATATTTTTAAAGGTCGAACCCAAGTCTCAAATAAGCCCCATGAAAATGAATATTTTTCCAGAAATGCAACTTTATGCAGATTTTGTGACTGATTTCGGTTTGAACCACGATTCTGATCGCGATTCCAAAATTTCAGCCCGTTTGGTACCATAGAGCCAGATAAAACGGTTTTAAAGTCCGAACCCAAGTCTCAACTAGTGCCCGTTAATTTTATGATTTTTCTTCAAATGCAACTTTTTGCAGATTTTATAACTGATTTCGCTTGAGACTGTTATTCTCATCACGATTACAAAATTTCGTCCCGTTTGGTTTCATAGAGTTAGAAAAACTTATTTTTAAAGGTCGAACCCAAGTCTCAAATTAGCGCCTGTAAGAATTTTTAATTTACCAGAAATCCAACATTATGCAGATTTTGTGACTGATTTCGGTTGGGTCCACGATTCTGATCGCGATTCAAAATTTCAGCCCGTTTGGTACCATAGAGCTAGAAAAACGGATTTTTTAAGTTGAACCCAAGTCTCAAATTAGCCCTATAAAAAAGATAATTTTTCCAGAAATGCAACTTTACGTAGATTTTTTGACTGATTTCAGTTTGAACAATGATTTTTTTTTTTTTTTTTTTTTATAGTGTCTCCTCACAAGAGTCCCAACTGCTCCCGTCTGGAGCCAGTGAGACTATGGCATCCCCAATTGGGGGATGTTGTGAGGCTGAAGGTAAGTGGGGAAGGGAAAGAGGAAGGTGGGGAAGTACCTGGCTATTCAGATCTAGTCACTAAATACGGCTAAAGCCATTTGGAGCAACGTTTCAATTCTGAATGGTGGTCTTACACCAGGGCGATACTGGTAGTATCTTCCACTCTGGAACGTGCCGCAAATATACTATATATTATTCTGATCGCGATTCAAAAATATCAGCCCGTTTGGTACCATAGAGCAAGATAAAACGGTTTTAAAGTCCGAACCCAAGTCTCAAATAGTGCCCGTTAATCTTATGATTTTTCTACAAATGCAACTTTTTGCAGATTTTATAACTGATATCGCTTGAGACCGTGATTGTCATCGAGATTCCAAAATTTCAGCCCGTTTGGTACCATAGAGTCAGATAAAACGGTTTTTAAAGTCCGAACCCAAGTCTTAACTAGTGCCCACTAATTTTATGATATTTCTTCAAATGCAACTTTTTGCAGATTTTATGACTGATATCGCTTGAGACCGTTATTCTCATCACGATTCCAAAATTTCGGCCCGTTTGGTACCATAGAGCCAGAAAAACATATTTTTAAAGGTCGAACCCAAGTCTCAAATTAGCCCCAAGAAAAAGATTATTTTTCCAGAAATGCAACTTTACGTAGATTTTTTGACTGATTTCAGTTTGAACAATGATTCTAATCGCGATTCAAAAATATCAGCCCGTTTGGTACCATAGAGCCAGATAAAACGGTTTTAAAGTCCGAACCCAAGTCTCAAATAGTGCCCGTTCATCTTATGATTTTTCTTCAAATGCAACTTTTTGCAGATTTTATAACTGATATCGCTTGAGACCGTGATTGTAATCGAGATTCTAAAATTTCAGCCCGTTTGGTACCATAGAGTCAGATAAAACGGTTTTTAAAGTCCGAACCCAAGTCTCAACTAGTGCCCACTAATTTTATGATTTTTCTTCAAATGCCACTTTTTGCAGATTTTATGACTGATATCGCTTGAGACCGTTATTCTCATCACGATTCCAAAATTTCGCCCGTTTGGTACCATAGAGCTAGAAAAACATATTTTTAAAGGTCGAACCCAAGTCTCAAATTAGCCGTATAAAAAAGATTATTTTTCCAGAAATGCAACTTTATGCAGATTTTGTGAATGATTTCAGTTTAAACAATTATTCTGATCGCTTTCCAAAATATCAGCCCGTTTTGTACCATAGAGCCAGAAAAAATGGTTTTTAAAGTTCGAACAAAAGTCTCAAATTAGCGCCTATAAGTATTTTGAATTTACCAGAAATGCAACATTGTGCAAATTTTGTGACTGATTTCGGTTTGAACCACGATTCTGATCGCGATTCCAAAATTTCAGCTCGTTTGGTACCATAGAGCCAGATAAAACGGTTTTTAAAGTCCGAACCCAAGTCTCAACTAGTGCCCCTTAATTTTATGATTTTTCTTCAAATGCAATTGTTTGCATATTTTATAACTGATTTCGCTTGGGTCTGTTATTCTCATCACGATTACAAAATTTCAGCCCGTTTGGTACCATAGAGCTAGAAAAACTTATTTTCAAAGGTCGAACCCAAGTCTCAAATTAGCGCCTATAAGAATTTTTAATTTACCAGAAATCCAACATTATGCAGATTTTGTGACTGATTTCGGTTAGAACCACGATTCTGATCGCGATTCCAAAATTTCATCCCGTTTGGTACCATATAACCAGAAAGACTGATTTTTAAAGTTGAACCCAAGTCTCAAATTAGCCCCATAAAAAGATTATTTTTCCAGAAATGCAACTTTATGCTGATTTTGTGATTGCTTTCAGTTTGAACAATGATTCCGATCGCGATTCAAAAATTTTATCCCGTTTGGTACCATAGAGCCAGATAAAACGGTTTTAAAGTCCGAACCCAAGTCTCAAATAGTGCCCGTTAATTTTATGATTTTTCTTAAAATGCATCTCTTTGCAGATTTTTTAACTGATTTCGCTTGAGACTATGATTCTCATCACGATTCCAAAATTTCGGCCCGTTTGGTACCATAGAGCCAGAAAAACATATTTTTAAAGGTCGAACCCAAGTCTCAAATAAGCCCCATGAAAATGAATATTTTTCCAGAAATGCAACTTTATGCAGATTTTGTGACTGATTTCGGTTTGAACCACGATTCTGATCGCGATTCCAAAATTTCAGCCCGTTTGGTACCATAGAGCCAGATAAAACGGTTTTAAAGTCCGAACCCAAGTCTCAACTAGTGCCCGTTAATTTTATGATTTTTCTTCAAATGCAACTTTTTGCAGATTTTATAACTGATTTCGCTTGAGACTGTTATTCTCATCACGATTACAAAATTTCGTCCCGTTTGGTTTCATAGAGTTAGAAAAACTTATTTTTAAAGGTCGAACCCAAGTCTCAAATTAGCGCCTGTAAGAATTTTTAATTTACCAGAAATCCAACATTATGCAGATTTTGTGACTGATTTCGGTTGGGTCCACGATTCTGATCGCGATTCAAAATTTCAGCCCGTTTGGTACCATAGAGCTAGAAAAACGGATTTTTAAAGTTGAACCCAAGTCTCAAATTAGCCCTATAAAAAAGATAATTTTTCCAGAAATGCAACTTTACGTAGATTTTGTGACTGATTTCAGTTTTAACAATGATTCTGATCGCGATTCAAAAATATCAGCCCGTTTGGTACCATAGAGCCAGATAAAACGGTTTTTAAAGTCCGAACCCAAGTCTCAAATAGTGCCCGTTCATCTTATGATTTTTCTTCAAATGCAACTTTTTGCAGATTTTATAACTGATATCGCTCTAGACCGTGATTGTCATCGAGATTCTAAAATTTCAGCCCGTTTGGTACCATAGAGTCAGATAAAACGGTTTTTAAAGTCCGAACCCAAGTCTCAAATTAGCCCCAAGAAAAAGATTATTTTTCCAGAAATGCAACTTTATGCAGATTTTGTGACTGATTTCAGTTTGAACCATGATTCTGATCGCGATTCAAAAATTTCGGCCCGTTTGGTACCATAGAGCCAGAAAAACGGTTTTAAAGTCCGAACCCAAGTCTCAACTAGTGCCCGTTAATTTTATGATTTTTCTTCAAATGCAATTGTTTGCATATTTTATAACTGATTTCGCTTGGGTCTGTTATTCTCATCACGATAACAAAATTTCAGCCCGTTTGGTACCATAGAGCTAGAAAAACTTATTTTCAAAGGTCGAACCCAAGACTCAAATTAGCGCCTATAAGAATTTTTAATTTACCAGAAATCCAACATTATGCAGATTTTGTGACTGATTTCGGTTAGAACCACGATTCTGATCGCGATTCCAAAATTTCATCCCGTTTGGTACCATATAACCAGAAAGACTGATTTTTAAAGTTGAACCCAAGTCTCAAATTAGCCCCATAAAAAGATTATTTTTCCAGAAATGCAACTTTATGCTGATTTTGTGATTGCTTTCAGTTTGAACAATGATTCCGATCGCGATTCAAAAATTTTATCCCGTTTGGTACCATAGAGCCAGATAAAACGGTTTTAAAGTCCGAACCCAAGTCTCAAATAGTGCCCGTTAATTTTATGATTTTTCTTAAAATGCATCTCTTTGCAGATTTTTTAACTGATTTCGCTTGAGACTATGATTCTCATCACGATTCCAAAATTTCGGCCCGTTTGGTACCATAGAGCCAGAAAAACATATTTTTAAAGGTCGAACCCAAGTCTCAAATAAGCCCCATGAAAAAGAATATTTTTCCAGAAATGCAACTTTATGCAGATTTTGTGACTGATTTCGGTTTGAACCACGATTCTGATCGCGATTCCAAAATTTCAGCCCGTTTGGTACCATAGAGCCAGATAAAACGGTTTTAAAGTCCGAACCCAAGTCTCAACTAGTGCCCGTTAATTTTATGATTTTTCTTCAAATGCAACTTTTTGCAGATTTTATAACTGATTTCGCTTGAGACTGTTATTCTCATCACGATTACGAAATTTCGGCCCGTTTGGTTTCATAGAGTTAGAAAAACTTATTTTTAAAGGTCGAACCCAAGTCTCAAATTAGCGCCTGTAAGAATTTTTAATTTACCAGAAATCCAACATTATGCAGATTTTGTGACTGATTTCGGTAAGAACCACGATTCTGATCGCGATTCCAAAATTTCAGCCCGTTTGGTACCATAGAGCCATTTTAAACGGTTTTTAAAGTCCGAACCCAAGTCTCAAATAGTGCCCGTTAATTTTATGATTTTTCTTCAAATGCAACTTTTTGCAGATTTTATAACTGATTTCGCTTGAGACTGTTATTCTCATCACGATTGGAAAATTTCGGCCCGTTTGGTACCATAGAGTTAGAAAAACTTATTTTTAAAGGTGGAACCCAAGTCTCAAATTAGCGCCTGTAAGAATTTTTAATTTACCAGAAATCCAACATTAGGCAGATTTTGTGACTGATTTCGGTTAGAACCACGATTCTGATCGCGATTCCAAAATTTCGGCCCGTTTGGTACCATAGAGCCAGAAAAACATATTTTTAAAGGTCGAACCCAAGTCTCAAATAAGCCCCATGAAAAAGAATATTTTTCCAGAAATGCAACTTTATGCAGATTTTGTGACTGATTTCGGTTTGAACCACGATTCTGATCGCGATTCCAAAATTTCAGCCCGTTTGGTACCATAGAGCCAGATAAAACGGTTTTAAAGTCCGAACCCAAGTCTCAACTAGTGCCCGTAAATTTTATGATTTTTCTTCAAATGCAACTTTTTGCAGATTTTATAACTGATTTCGCTTGAGACTGTTATTCTCATCACGATTACAAAATTTCGGCCCGTTTGGTTTCATAGAGTTAGAAAAACTTATTTTTAAAGGTCGAACCCAAGTCTCAAATTAGCGCCTGTAAGAATTTTTAATTTACCAGAAATCCAACATTATGCAGATTTTGTGACTGATTTCGGTAAGAACCACGATTCTGATCGCGATTCCAAAATTTCAGCCCGTTTGGTACCATAGAGCCATTTTAAACGGTTTTTAAAGTCCGAACCCAAGTCTCAAATAGTGCCCGTTAATTTTATGATTTTTCTTCAAATGCAACTTTTTGCAGAGTTTATAACTGATTTCGCTTGAGACTGTTATTCTCATCACGATTGCAAAATTTCGGCCCGTTTGGTACCATAGAGTTAGAAAAACTTATTTTTAAAGGTGGAACCCAAGTCTCAAATTAGCGCCTGTAAGAATTTTTAATTTACCAGAAATCCAACATTATGCAGATTTTGTGACTGATTTCGGTTAGAACCACGATTCTGATCGCGATTCCAAAATTTCAGCCCGTTTGGTACCATAGAGCCAGAAAAACGGATTTTTTAAATTGAACCCAAGTCTCAAATTAGCCCTATAAAAAAGATTATTTTTCCAGAAATGCAACTTTATGCAGATTTTGTGACTGATTTCAGTTTGAACCATGATTCTGATCACGATTCAAAAATTTCAGACCGTTTGGTACCATAGAGCCAGATAAAACGGTATTTAAAGTCCGAACCCAAGTCTCAAATAGTGCCCGTTAATCTTATGATTTTTCTTCAAATGCAACTTTTTGCAGATTTTATAACTGATGTCGCTTGAGACCGTTATACTCATAACGATTCCAAAATGTCGGCCCGTTTGGTACCATAGAGCCAGAAAAACTTATTTTTAAAGGTCGAACCCAAGTCTCAAATTAGCGCCTATAAGAATTTTGAATTAAGCAGAAATCCAAAATTATGCAGATTTTGTGACTGATTTCGGTTGGGACCACGATTCTGATCGCGATTTCAAAATATCAGTCCGTTTGGCACCATATAGCCATATGAAACGGTTTTTAAAGTCCGAACCCAAGTCTCAAATAGTGCCCGTTAATCTTATGATTTTTCATCAAATGCAACTTTTTGCAGATTTTATAACTGATATTGCTTGAGACCGTGATTGTCATCGAGGTTCCAAAATTTCAGCCCGTTTGGTACCATAGAGCCAGATAAAACGGTTTTTAAAGTCCGATCCCAAGTCTCAAATAGTGCCCGTTAATTTTATGATTTTTCTTCAAATGCAACTTTTTGCAGATTTTATAACTGATTTCGCTTGAGACTGTTATTCTCATCACGATTACAAAATTTCGACCCGTTTGGTACGATAGAGTTAGAAAAACTTATTTTTAAAGGTCGAACCCAAGTCTCAAATAAGCCCCATGAAAAAGAATATTTTTCCAGAAATGCAACTTTATGCAGATTTTGTGACTGATTTCGGTTTGAACCACGATTCTGATCTCGATTCCAAAATTTCAGCCCGTTTGGTACCATAGAGCCAGATAAAACGGTTTTAAAGTCCGAACCCAAGTCTCAACTAGTGCCCGTAAATTTTATGATTTTTCTTCAAATGCAACTTTTTGCAGATTTTATAACTGATTTCGCTTGAGACAGTTATTCTCATCACGATTACAAAATTTCGGCCCGTTTGGTACCATAGAGTTAGAAAAACTTATTTTTAAAGGTCGAACCCAAGTCTCAAATAAGCCCCATGAAAAAGAATATTTTTCCAGAAATGCAACTTTATGCAGATTTTGTGACTGATTTCGGTTTGAACCACGATTCTGATCTCGATTCCAAAATTTCAGCCCGTTTGGTACCATAGAGCCAGATAAAACGGTTTTAAAGTCCGAACCCAAGTCTCAACTAGTGCCCGTTAATTTTATGATTTTTCTTCAAATGCAACTTTTTGCATATATTATAACTGATTTCGCTTGAGTCTGTTATTCTCATCACGATTGCAAAATTTCGGCCCGTTTGGTAACATAGAGCTAGAAAAACTTATTTTTAAAGGTCGAACCCAAGTCTCAAATTAGCGCCTATAAGAATTTTTAATTTACCAGAAATCCAACATTATGCAGATTTTAGGACTGATTTCGGTTAGAATCACGATTCTGATCGCGATTCCAAAATTTCATCCCGTTTGGTTCCATAGAACCAGAAAGACTGATTTTTAAAGTTGAACCCAAGTCTCAAATTAGCCCCATAAAAAGATTATTTTTCCAGAAATGCAACTTTATGCTGATTTTGTGATTGATTTCAGTTTGAACCATGATTCTGATCGCGATTCAAAAATTTCAGCCCGTTTGGTACCATAGAGCTAGATAAAACGGTTTTAAAGTCCGAACCCAAGTTTCAAATAGTGCCCATTAATTTTATGATTTTTCTTCAAATGCAACTTTTTGCAGATTTTATGACTGATATCGCCTGAGACCGTTATTTTCATCACGATTCCAAAATTTCGGCCCGTTTGGTACCATAGAGCTAGAAAAACTTATTTTTAAAGGTCGAACCCAAGTCTCAAATTAGCGCCTGTAAGAATTTTAATTTACCAGAAATCCAACATTATGCAGATTTTGTGACTGATTTCGGTAAGAACCACGATTCTGATCGCGATTCCAAAATTTCAGCCCGTTTGGTACCATAGAGCCAGATAAAACGGTTTTTAAAGTCCGAACCCAAGTCTCAAATAGTGCCCATTAATTTTATGATTTTTCTTCAAATGCAACTTTTTGCAGATTTTATGACTGATATCGCCTGAGACCGTTATTTTCATCACGATTCCAAAATTTCGGCCCGTTTGGTACCATAGAGCTAGAAAAACTTATTATTAAAGGTCGAACAAAAGTCTCAAATTAGCGCCTGAAAGAATTTTAATTTACCAGAAATTCAACATTATGCAGATTTTGCGACTGATTTCGGTTAGAACCACGATTCTAATCGCGATTCCAAAATTTCAGCCCGTTTGGTACCATAGAGCTAGAAAAACGGATTTTTTAAGTTGAACCCAAGTCTCAAATTAGCCCTATAAAAAAGATAATTTTTCCAGAAATCCAACTTTATGCAGATTTTGTGACTGATTTCAGTTTGAACCATGATTCTGATCGCGATTCAAAAATTTCGGCCCGTTTGGTACCATAGAGCCAGAAAAACTGATTTTTAAAGTTCAAACCCAAGTCTCAAATTAGCCCCATAAAAAAGATTATTTTTCCAGAAATGCAACTTTATGCAGATTTTGTGACTGATTTCAGTTTGAACCATGATTCTGATCGCGATTCAAAAATTTCAGCCCGTTTGGTACCATAGAGCTAGATAAAACGGTTTTAAAGTCCGAACCCAAGTTTCAAATAGTGCACATTAATTTTATGATTTTTCTTCAAATGCAACTTTTTGCAGATTTTATGACTGATATCGCCTGAGACCGTTATTTTCATCACGATTCCAAAATTTCGGCCCGTTTGGTACCATAGAGCTAGAAAAACTTATTTTTAAAGGTCGAACCCAAGTCTCAAATTAGCGCCTGTAAGAATTTTTAATTTACCAGAAATCCAACATTATGCAGATTTTGTGACTGATTTCGGTAAGAACCACGATTCTGATCGCGATTCCAAAATTTCAGCCCGTTTGGTACCATAGAGCCAGATAAAACGGTTTTTAAAGTCCGAACCCAAGTCTCAAATAGTGCCCATTAATTTTATGATTTTTCTTCAAATGCAACTTTTTGCAGATTTTATGACTGATATCGCCTGAGACCGTTATTTTCATCACGATTCCAAAATTTCGGCCCGTTTGGTACCATAGAGCTAGAAAAACTTATTTTTAAAGGTCGAACCCAAGTCTCAAATTAGCGCCTGTAAGAATTTTTAATTTACCAGAAATCCAACATTATGCAGATTTTGTGACTGATTTCGGTTGGGTCCACGATTCTGATCGCGATTCCAAAATTTCAGCCCGTTTGGTACCATAGAGCTAGAAAAACGGTTTTTTTAAGTTGAACCCAAGTCTCAAATTAGCCCTATAAAAAAGATAATTTTTCCAGAAATGCAACTTTACGTAGATTTTTTGACTGATTTCAGTTTGAACAATGATTCTGATCGCGATTCAAAAATATCAGCCCGTTTGGTACCATAGAGCCAGATAAAACGGTTTTTAAAGTCCGAACCCAAGTCTCAAATAGTGCCCGTTCATCTTATGATTTTTCTTCAAATGCAACTTTTTGCAGATTTTATAACTGATATCGCTTGAGACCGTGATTGTCATCGAGATTCTAAAATTTCAGCCCGTTTGGTACCATAGAGTCAGATAAAACGGTTTTTAAAGTCCGAACCCAAGTCTCAAATTAGCCCCAAGAAAAAGATTATTTTTCCAGAAATGCAACTTTATGCAGATTTTGTGACTGATTTCAGTTTGAACCATGATTCTGATCGCGATTCAAAAATTTCGGCCCGTTTGGTACCATAGAGCCAGAAAAACTGATTTTTAAAGTTCAAACCCAAGTCTCAAATTAGCCCCATAAAAAAGATTATTTTTCCAGAAATGCAACTTTATGCAGATTTTGTGACTGATTTCAGTTTGAACCATGATTCTGATCGCGATTCAAAAATTTCAGCCCGTTTGGTACCATAGAGCTAGATAAAACGGTTTTAAAGTCCGAACCCAAGTTTCAAATAGTGCACATTAATTTTATGATTTTTCTTCAAATGCAACTTTTTGCAGATTTTATGACTGATATCGCTTGAGACCGTTATTCTCATCACGATTCCAAAATTTCGGCCCGTTTGGTACCATAGAGCTAGAAAAACATATTTTTAAAGGTCGAACCCAAGTCTCAAATTAGCCCTATAAAAAAGATAATTTTTCCAGAAATGCAACTTTATGCAGATTTTGTGACTGATTTCAGTTTGAACCATGATTCTGATCGCGATTCAAAAATTTCGGCCCGTTTGGTACCATAGAGCCAGAAAAACTGATTTTTAAAGTTCAAACCCAAGTCTCAAATTAGCCCCATAAAAAAGATTATTTTTCCAGAAATGCAACTTTATGCAGATTTTGTGACTGATTTCAGTTTGAACCATGATTCTGATCGCGATTCAAAATTTTCAGCCCGTTTGGTACCATAGAGCTAGATAAAACGGTTTTAAAGTCCGAACCCAAGTTTCAAATAGTGCCCATAAATTTTATGATTTTTCTTCAAATGCAACTTTTTGCAGATTTTATGACTGATATCGCCTGAGACCGTTATTTTCATCACGATTCCAAAATTTCGGCCCGTTTGGTACCATAGAGCTAGAAAAACTTATTTTTAAAGGTCGAACCCAAGTCTCAAATTAGCGCCTGTAAGAATTTTTAATTTACCAGAAATCCAACATTATGCAGATTTTGTGACTGATTTCGGTTGGGTCCACGATTCTGATCGCGATTCAAAATTTCAGCCCGTTTGGTACCATAGAGCTAGAAAAACGGATTTTTAAAGTTGAACCCAAGTCTCAAATTAGCCCTATAAAAAAGATAATTTTTCCAGAAATGCAACTTTACGTAGATTTTTTGACTGATTTCAGTTTTAACAATGATTCTGATCGCGATTCAAAAATATCAGCCCGTTTGGTACCATAGAGCCAGATAAAACGGTTTTTAAAGTCCGAACCCAAGTCTCAAATAGTGCCCGTTCATCTTATGATTTTTCTTCAAATGCAACTTTTTGCAGATTTTATAACTGATATCGCTCTAGACCGTGATTGTCATCGAGATTCTAAAATTTCAGCCCGTTTGGTACCATAGAGTCAGATAAAACGGTTTTTAAAGTCCGAACCCAAGTCTCAAATTAGCCCCAAGAAAAAGATTATTTTTCCAGAAATGCAACTTTATGCAGATTTTGTGACTGATTTCAGTTTGAACCATGATTCTGATCGCGATTCAAAAATTTCGGCCCGTTTGGTACCATAGAGCCAGAAAAACTGATTTTTAAAGTTCAAACCCAAGTCTCAAATTAGCCCCATAAAAAAGATTATTTTTCCAGAAATGCAACTTTATGCAGATTTTGGGACTGATTTCAGTTTGAACCATGATTCTGATCGCGATTCAAAAATTTCAGCCCGTTTGGTACCATAGAGCTAGATAAAACGGTTTTAAAGTCCTAACCCAAGTTTCAAATAGTGCACATTAATTTTATGATTTTTCTTCAAATGCAACTTTTTGCAGATTTTATGACTGATATCGCTTGAGACCGTTATTCTCATCACGATTCCAAAATTTCGGCCCGTTTGGTACCATAGAGCTAGAAAAACATATTTTTAAAGGTCGAACCCAAGTCTCAAATTAGCCCTATAAAAAAGATAATTTTTCCAGAAATGCAACTTTATGCAGATTTTGTGACTGATTTCAGTTTGAACCACGATTCTGATAGCGATTCAAAAATTTCGGCCCGTTTGGTACCATAGAGCCAGAAAAACTGATTTTTAAAGTTCAAACCCAAGTCTCAAATTAGCCCCATAAAAAAGATTATTTTTCCAGAAATGCAACTTTATGCAGATTTTGTCACTGATTTCAGTTTGAACCATGATTCTGATCGCGATTCAAAATTTTCAGCCCGTTTGGTACCATAGAGCTAGATAAAACGGTTTTAAAGTCCGAACCCAAGTTTCAAATAGTGCACATTAATTTTATGATTTTTCTTCAAATGCAACTTTTTGCAGATTTTATGACTGATATCGCCTGAGACCGTTATTTTCATCACGATTCCAAAATTTCGGCCCGTTTGGTACCATAGAGCTAGAAAAACTTATTTTTAAAGGTCGAACCCAAGTCTCAAATTAGCGCCTGTAAGAATTTTTAATTTACCAGAAATCCAACATTATGCAGATTTTGTGACTGATTTCGGTAAGAACCACGATTCTGATCGCGATTCCAAAATTTCAGCCCGTTTGGTACCATAGAGCCAGATAAAACGGTTTTTAAAGTCCGAACCCAAGTCTCAAATAGTGCCCATTAATTTTATGATTTTTCTTCAAATGCAACTTTTTGCAGATTTTATGACTGATATCGCCTGAGACCGTTATTTTCATCACGATTCCAAAATTTCGGCCCGTTTGGTACCATAGAGCTAGAAAAACTTATTTTTAAAGGTCGAACCCAAGTCTCAAATTAGCGCCTGTAAGAATTTTTGATTTACCAGAAATCCAACATTATGCAGATTTTGTGACTGATTTCGGTTGGGTCCACGATTCTGATCGCGATTCCAAAATTTCAGCCCGTTTGGTACCATAGAGCTAGAAAAACGGATTTTTTAAGTTGAACCCAAGTCTCAAATTAGCCCTATAAAAAAGATAATTTTTCCAGAAATGCAACTTTACGTAGATTTTTTGACTGATTTCAGTTTGAACAATGATTCTGATCGCGATTCAAAAATTTCAGCCCGTTTGGTACCATAGAGCTAGAAAAACTTATTTTTAAAGGTCGAACCCAAGTCTCAAATTAGCGCCTGTAAGAATTTTTAATTTACCAGAAATCCAACATTATGCAGATTTTGTGACTGATTTCGGTAAGAACCACGATTCTGATCGCGATTCCAAAATTTCAGCCCGTTTGGTACCATAGAGCCAGATAAAACGGTTTTTAAAGTCCGAACCCAAGTCTCAAATAGTGCCCATTAATTTTATGATTTTTCTACACATGCAACTTTTTGCAGATTATATGACTGATATCGCCTGAGACCGTTATTTTCATCACGATTCCAAAATTTCGGCCCGTTTGGTACCATAGAGCTAGAAAAACTTATTTTTAAAGGTCGAACCCAAGTCTCAAATTAGCGCCTGTAAGAATTTTTAATTTACCAGAAATCCAACATTATGCAGATTTTGTGACTGATTTCGGTTGGGTCCAAGATTCTGATCGCGATTCCAAAATTTCAGCCCGTTTGGTACCATAGAGCCATTTTAAACGGTTTTTAAAGTCCGAACCCAAGTCTCAAATAGTGCCCGTTAATTTTATGATTTTTCTTCAAATGCAACTTTTTGCAGATTTTATAACTGATTTCGCTTGAGACTGTTATTCTCATCACGATTGCAAAATTTCGGCCCGTTTGGTACCATAGAGTTAGAAAAACTTATTTTTAAAGGTGGAACCCAAGTCTCAAATTAGCGCCTGTAAGAATTTTTAATTTACCAGAAATCCAACATTATGCAGATTTTGTGACTGATTTCGGTTAGAACCACGATTCTGATCGCGATTCCAAAATTTCAGCCCGTTTGGTACCATAGAGCCAGAAAAACGGATTTTTTAAATTGAACCCAAGACTCAAATTAGCCCTATAAAAAAGATTATTTTTCCAGAAATGCAACTTTATGCAGATTTTGTGACTGATTTCGGTAAGAACCACGATTCTGATCGCGATTCCAAAATTTCAGCCCGTTTGGTACCATAGAGCCAGATAAAACGGTTTTTAAAGTCCGAACCCAAGTCTCAAATAGTGCCCATTAATTTTATGATTTTTCTTCAAATGCAACTTTTTGCAGATTTTATGACTGATATCGCCTGAGACCGTTATTTTCATCACGATTCCAAAATTTCGGCCCGTTTGGTACCATAGAGCTAGAAAAACTTATTTTTAAAGGTCGAACCCAAGTCTCAAATTAACGCCTGTAAGAATTTTTAATTTACCAGAAATCCAACATTATGCAGATTTTGTGACTGATTTCGGTTGGGTCCACGATTCTGATCGCGATTCCAAAATTTCAGCCCGTTTGGTACCATAGAGCTAGAAAAACGGTTTTTTTAAGTTGAACCCAAGTCTCAAATTAGCCCTATAAAAAAGATAATTTTTCCAGAAATGCAACTTTACGTAGATTTTTTGACTGATTTCAGTTTGAACAATGATTCTGATCGCGATTCAAAAATATCAGCCCGTTTGGTACCATAGAGCTAGAAAAACTTATTTTTAAAGGTCGAACCCAAGTCTCAAATTAGCGCCTGTAAGAATTTTTAATTTACCAGAAATCCAACATTATGCAGATTTTGTGACTGATTTCGGTAAGAACCACGATTCTGATCGCGATTCCAAAATTTCAGCCCGTTTGGTACCATAGAGCCAGATAAAACGGTTTTTAAAGTCCGAACCCAAGTCTCAAATAGTGCCCATTAATTTTATGATTTTTCTACACATGCAACTTTTTGCAGATTATATGACTGATATCGCCTGAGACCGTTATTTTCATCACGATTCCAAAATTTCGGCCCGTTTGGTACCATAGAGCTAGAAAAACTTATTTTTAAAGGTCGAACCCAAGTCTCAAATTAGCGCCTGTAAGAATTTTTAATTTACCAGAAATCCAACATTATGCAGATTTTGTGACTGATTTCGGTTGGGTCCAAGATTCTGATCGCGATTCCAAAATTTCAGCCCGTTTGGTACCATAGAGCCATTTTAAACGGTTTTTAAAGTCCGAACCCAAGTCTCAAATAGTGCCCGTTAATTTTATGATTTTTCTTCAAATGCAACTTTTTGCAGATTTTATAACTGATTTCGCTTGAGACTGTTATTCTCATCACGATTGCAAAATTTCGGCCCGTTTGGTACCATAGAGTTAGAAAAACTTATTTTTAAAGGTGGAACCCAAGTCTCAAATTAGCGCCTGTAAGAATTTTTAATTTACCAGAAATCCAACATTATGCAGATTTTGTGACTGATTTCGGTTAGAACCACGATTCTGATCGCGATTCCAAAATTTCAGCCCGTTTGGTACCATAGAGCCAGAAAAACGGATTTTTTAAATTGAACCCAAGACTCAAATTAGCCCTATAAAAAAGATTATTTTTCCAGAAATGCAACTTTATGCAGATTTTGTGACTGATTTCGGTAAGAACCACGATTCTGATCGCGATTCCAAAATTTCAGCCCGTTTGGTACCATAGAGCCAGATAAAACGGTTTTTAAAGTCCGAACCCAAGTCTCAAATAGTGCCCATTAATTTTATGATTTTTCTTCAAATGCAACTTTTTGCAGATTTTATGACTGATATCGCCTGAGACCGTTATTTTCATCACGATTCCAAAATTTCGGCCCGTTTGGTACCATAGAGCTAGAAAAACTTATTTTTAAAGGTCGAACCCAAGTCTCAAATTAACGCCTGTAAGAATTTTTAATTTACCAGAAATCCAACATTATGCAGATTTTGTGACTGATTTCGGTTGGGTCCACGATTCTGATCGCGATTCCAAAATTTCAGCCCGTTTGGTACCATAGAGCTAGAAAAACGGTTTTTTTAAGTTGAACCCAAGTCTCAAATTAGCCCTATAAAAAAGATAATTTTTCCAGAAATGCAACTTTACGTAGATTTTTTGACTGATTTCAGTTTGAACAATGATTCTGATCGCGATTCAAAAATATCAGCCCGTTTGGTACCATAGAGCCAGATAAAACGGTTTTTAAAGTCCGAACCCAAGTCTCAAATAGTGCCCGTTCATCTTATGATTTTTCTTCAAATGCAACTTTTTGCAAATTTTATAACTGATATCGCTTGAGACCGTGATTGTCATCGAGATTCTAAAATTTCAGCCCGTTTGGTACCATAGAGTCAGATAAAACGGTTTTTAAAGTCCGAACCCAAGTCTCAAATTAGCCCCAAGAAAAAGATTATTTTTCCAGAAATGCAACTTTATGCAGATTTTGTGACTGATTTCAGTTTGAACCATGATTCTGATCGCGATTCAAAAATTTCGGCCCGTTTGGTACCATAGAGCCAGAAAAACTGATTTTTAAAGTTCAAACCCAAGTCTCAAATTAGCCCCATAAAAAAGATTATTTTTCCAGAAATGCAACTTTATGCAGATTTTGTGACTGATTTCAGTTTGAACCATGATTCTGATCGCGATTCAAAAATTTCAGCCCGTTTGGTACCATAGAGCTAGATAAAACGTTTTTAAAGTCCGAACCCAAGTTTCAAATAGTGCACATTAATTTTATGATTTTTCTTCAAATGCAACTTTTTGCAGATTTTATGACTGATATCGCTTGAGACCGTTATTCTCATCACGATTCAAAAATTTCGGCCCGTTTGGTACCATAGAGCTAGAAAAACATATTTTTAAAGGTCGAACCCAAGTCTCAAATTAGCCCTATAAAAAAGATAATTTTTCCAGAAATGCAACTTTATGCAGATTTTGTGACTGATTTCAGTTTGAACCATGATTCTGATCGCGATTCAAAAATTTCGGCCCGTTTGGTACCATAGAGCCAGAAAAACTGATTTTTAAAGTTCAAACCCAAGTCTCAAATTAGCCCCATAAAAAAGATTATTTTTCCAGAAATGCAACTTTATGCAAATTTTGTGACTGATTTCAGTTTGAACCATGATTCTGATCGCGATTCAAAAATTTCAGCCCGTTTGGTACCATAGAGCTAGATAAAACGGTTTTAAAGTCCGAACCCAAGTTTCAAATAGTGCCCATTAATTTTATGATTTTTCTTCAAATGCAACTTTTTGCAGATTTTATGACTGATATCGCCTGAGACCGTTATTTTCATCACGATTCCAAAATTTCGGCCCGTTTGGTACCATAGAGCTAGAAAAACTTATTTTTAAAGGTCGAACCCAAGTCTCAAATTAGCCCCTGTAAGAATTTTTAATTTACCAGAAATCCAACATTATGCAGATTTTGTGACTGATTTCGGTTGGGTCCACGATTCTGATCGCGATTCAAAATTTCAGCCTGTTTGGTACCATAGAGCTAGAAAAACGGATTTTTAAAGTTGAACCCAAGTCTCAAATTAGCCGTATAAAAAAGATAATTTTTCCAGAAATGCAACTTTACGTAGATTTTTTGACTGATTTCAGTTTTAACAATGATTCTGATCGCGATTCAAAAATATCAGCCCGTTTGGTACCATAGAGCCAGATAAAACGGTTTTTAAAGTCCGAACCCAAGTCTCAAATAGTGCCCGTTCATCTTATGATTTTTCTTCAAATGCAACTTTTTGCAGATTTTATAACTGATATCGCTCTAGACCGTGATTGTCATCGAGATTCTAAAATTTCAGCCCGTTTGGTACCATAGAGTCAGATAAAACGGTTTTTAAAGTCCGAACCCAAGTCTCAAATTAGCCCCAAGAAAAAGATTATTTTTCCAGAAATGCAACTTTATGCAGATTTTGTGACTGATTTCAGTTTGAACCATGATTCTGATCGCGATTCAAAAATTTCGGCCCGTTTGGTACCATAGAGCCAGAAAAACTGATTTTTAAAGTTCAAACCCAAGTCTCAAATTAGCCCCATAAAAAGATTATTTTTCCAGAAATGCAACTTTATGCAGATTTTGTGACTGATTTCAGTTTGAACCATGATTCTGATCGCGATTCAAAAATTTCAGCCCGTTTGGTACCATAGAGCTAGATAAAACGGTTTTAAAGTCCGAACCCAAGTTTCAAATAGTGCACATTAATTTTATGATTTTTCTTCAAATGCAACTTTTTGCAGATTTTATGACTGATATCGCTTGAGACCGTTATTCTCATCACGATTCCAAAATTTCGGCCCGTTTGGTACCATAGAGCTAGAAAAACATATTTTTAAAGGTCGAACCCAAGTCTCAAATTAGCCCTATAAAAAAGATAATTTTTCCAGAAATGCAACTTTATGCAGATTTTGTGACTGATTTCAGTTTGAACCATGATTCTGATCGCGATTCAAAAATTTCGGCCCGTTTGGTACCATAGAGCCAGAAAAACTGATTTTTAAAGTTCAAACCCAAGTCTCAAATTAGCCCCATAAAAAAGATTATTTTTCCAGAAATGCAACTTTATGCAGATTTTGTCACTGATTTCAGTTTGAACCATGATTCTGATCGCGATTCAAAATTTTCAGCCCGTTTGGTACCATAGAGCTAGATAAAACGGTTTTAAAGTCCGAACCCAAGTTTCAAATAGTGCACATTAATTTTATGATTTTTCTTCAAATGCAACTTTTTGCAGATTTTATGACTGATATCGCCTGAGACCGTTATTTTCATCACGATTCCAAAATTTCGGCCCGTTTGGTACCATAGAGCTAGAAAAACTTATTTTTAAAGGTCGAACCCAAGTCTCAAATTAGCGCCTGTAAGAATTTTTAATTTACCAGAAATCCAACATTATGCAGATTTTGTGACTGATTTCGGTAAGAACCACGATTCTGATCGCGATTCCAAAATTTCAGCCCGTTTGGTACCATAGAGCCAGATAAAACGGTTTTTAAAGTCCGAACCCAAGTCTCAAATAGTGCCCATTAATTTTATGATTTTTCTTCAAATGCAACTTTTTGCAGATTTTATGACTGATATCGCCTGAGACCGTTATTTTCATCACGATTCCAAAATTTCGGCCCGTTTGGTACCATAGAGCTAGAAAAACTTATTTTTAAAGGTCGAACCCAAGTCTCAAATTAGCGCCTGTAAGAATTTTTGATTTACCAGAAATCCAACATTATGCAGATTTTGTGACTGATTTCGGTTGGGTCCACGATTCTGATCGCGATTCCAAAATTTCAGCCCGTTTGGTACCATAGAGCTAGAAAAACGGATTTTTTAAGTTGAACCCAAGTCTCAAATTAGCCCTATAAAAAAGATAATTTTTCCAGAAATGCAACTTTACGTAGATTTTTTGACTGATTTCAGTTTGAACAATGATTCTGATCGCGATTCAAAAATTTCAGCCCGTTTGGTACCATAGAGCTAGAAAAACTTATTTTTAAAGGTCGAACCCAAGTCTCAAATTAGCGCCTGTAAGAATTTTTAATTTACCAGAAATCCAACATTATGCAGATTTTGTGACTGATTTCGGTAAGAACCACGATTCTGATCGCGATTCCAAAATTTCAGCCCGTTTGGTACCATAGAGCCAGATAAAACGGTTTTTAAAGTCCGAACCCAAGTCTCAAATAGTGCCCATTAATTTTATGATTTTTCTTCAAATGCAACTTTTTGCAGATTTTATGACTGATATCGCCTGAGACCGTTATTTTCATCACGATTCCAAAATTTCGGCCCGTTTGGTACCATAGAGCTAGAAAAACTTATTTTTAAAGGTCGAACCCAAGTCTCAAATTAGCGCCTGTAAGAATTTTTTATTTACCAGAAATCCAACATTATGCAGATTTTGTGACTGATTTCGGTTGGGTCCAAGATTCTGATCGCGATTCCAAAATTTCAGCCCGTTTGGTACCATAGAGCCATTTTAAACGGTTTTTAAAGTCCGAACCCAAGTCTCAAATAGTGCCCGTTAATTTTATGATTTTTCTTCAAATGCAACTTTTTGCAGATTTTATAACTGATTTCGCTTGAGACTGTTATTCTCATCACGATTGCAAAATTTCGGCCCGTTTGGTACCATAGAGTTAGAAAAACTTATTTTTAAAGGTGGAACCCAAGTCTCAAATTAGCGCCTGTAAGAATTTTTAATTTACCAGAAATCCAACATTATGCAGATTTTGTGACTGATTTCGGTTAGAACCACGATTCTGATCGCGATTCCAAAATTTCAGCCCGTTTGGTACCATAGAGCCAGAAAAACGGATTTTTTAAATTGAACCCAAGTCTCAAATTAGCCCTATAAAAAAGATTATTTTTCCAGAAATGCAACTTTATGCAGATTTTGTGACTGATTTCAGTTTGAACCATGATTCTGATCACGATTCAAAAATTTCAGACCGTTTGGTACCATAGAGCCAGATAAAACGGTATTTAAAGTCCGAACCCAAGTCTCAAATAGTGCCCGTTAATCTTATGATTTTTCTTCAAATGCAACTTTTTGCAGATTTTATAACTGATGTCGCTTGAGACCGTTATACTCATAACGATTCCAAAATGTCGGCCCGTTTGGTACCATAGAGCCAGAAAAACTTATTTTTAAAGGTCGAACCCAAGTCTCAAATTAGCGCCTATAAGAATTTTGAATTAAGCAGAAATCCAAAATTATGCAGATTTTGTGAATGATTTCAGTTTAAACAATTATTCTGATCGCTTTCCAAAATATCAGCCCGTTTTGTACCATAGAGCCAGAAAAAATTGTTTTTAAAGTTCGAACAAAAGTCTCAAATTAGCGCCTGTAAGAATTTTTAATTTACCAGAAATCCAACATTATGCAGATTTTGTGACTGATTTCGGTAAGAACCACGATTCTGATCGCGATTCCAAAATTTCAGCCCGTTTGGTACCATAGAGCTAGAAAAACGGATTTTTTAAGTTGAACCCAAGTCTCAAATTAGCCCTATAAAAAAGATAATTTTTCCAGAAATGCAACTTTACGTAGATTTTTTGACTGATTTCAGTTTGAACAATGATTCTGATCGCGATTCAAAAATTTCAGCCCGTTTGGTACCATAGAGCTAGAAAAACTTATTTTTAAAGGTCGAACCCAAGTCTCAAATTAGCGCCTGTAAGAATTTTTAATTTACCAGAAATCCAACATTATGCAGATTTTGTGACTGATTTCGGTAAGAACCACGATTCTGATCGCGATTCCAAAATTTCAGCCCGTTTGGTACCATAGAGCCAGATAAAACGGTTTTTAAAGTCCGAACCCAAGTCTCAAATAGTGCCCATTAATTTTATGATTTTTCTTCAAATGCAACTTTTTGCAGATTTTATGACTGATATCGCCTGAGACCGTTATTTTCATCACGATTCCAAAATTTCGGCCCGTTTGGTACCATAGAGCTAGAAAAACTTATTTTTAAAGGTCGAACCCAAGTCTCAAATTAGCGCCTGTAAGAATTTTTAATTTACCAGAAATCCAACATTATGCAGATTTTGTGACTGATTTCGGTTGGGTCCAAGATTCTGATCGCGATTCCAAAATTTCAGCCCGTTTGGTACCATAGAGCTTGAAAAACGGATTTTTTAAGTTGAACCCAAGTCTCAAATTAGCCCTATAAAAAAGATAATTTTTCCAGAAATGCAACTTTACGTAGATTTTTTGACTGATTTCAGTTTGAACAATGATTTTTTTTTTTTTTTTTTTTTTATAGTGTCTCCTCACAAGAGTCCCAACTGCTCCCGTCTGGAGCCAGTGAGACTATGGCATCCCCAATTGGGGGATGTTGTGAGGCTGAAGGTAAGTGGGGAAGGGAAAGAGGAAGGTGGGGAAGTACCTGGCTATTCAGATCTATTCACTAAATACGGCTAAAGCCATTTGGAGCAACGTTTCAATTCTGAATGGTGGTCTTACACCAGGGCGATACTGGTAGTATCTTCCACTCTGGAACGTGCCGCAAATATACTATATATTATTCTGATCGCGATTCAAAAATATCAGCCCGTTTGGTACCATAGAGCCAGATAAAACGGTTTTAAAGTCCGAACCCAAGTCTCAAATAGTGCCCGTTAATCTTATGATTTTTCTACAAATGCAACTTTTTGCAGATTTTATAACTGATATCGATTGAGACCGTGATTGTCATCGAGATTCCAAAATTTCAGCCCGTTTGGTACCATAGAGTCAGATAAAACGGTTTTTAAAGTCCGAACCCAAGTCTTAACTAGTGCCCACTAATTTTATGATATTTCTTCAAATGCAACTTTTTGCAGATTTTATGACTGATATCGCTTGAGACCGTTATTCTCATCACGATTCCAAAATTTCGGCCCGTTTGGTACCATAGAGCCAGAAAAACATATTTTTAAAGGTCGAACCCAAGTCTCAAATTAGCCCCAAGAAAAAGATTATTTTTCCAGAAATGCAACTTTACGTAGATTTTTTGACTGATTTCAGTTTGAACAATGATTCTAATCGCGATTCAAAAATATCAGCCCGTTTGGTACCATAGAGCCAGATAAAACGGTTTTAAAGTCCGAACCCAAGTCTCAAATAGTGCCCGTTCATCTTATGATTTTTCTTCAAATGCAACTTTTTGCAGATTTTATAACTGATATCGCTTGAGACCGTGATTGTAATCGAGATTCTAAAATTTCAGCCCGTTTGGTACCATAGAGTCAGATAAAACGGTTTTTAAAGTCCGAACCCAAGTCTCAAATAGTGCCCACTAATTTTATGATTTTTCTTCAAATGCAACTTTTTGCAGATTTTGTGAATGATTTCAGTTTAAACAATTATTCTGATCGCTTTCCAAAATATCAGCCCGTTTTGTACCATAGAGCCAGAAAAAATGGTTTTTAAAGTTCGAACAAAAGTCTCAAATTAGCGCCTATAAGTATTTTGAATTTACCAGAAATGCAACATTGTGCAAATTTTGTGACTGATTTCGGTTTGAACCACGATTCTGATCGCGATTCCAAAATTTCAGCTCGTTTGGTACCATAGAGCCAGATAAAACGGTTTTAAAGTCCGAACCCAAGTCTCAACTAGTGCCCGTTAATTTTATGATTTTTCTTCAAATGCAATTGTTTGCATATTTTATAACTGATTTCGCTTGGGTCTGTTATTCTCATCACGATTACAAAATTTCAGCCCGTTTGGTACCATAGAGCTAGAAAAACTTATTTTCAAAGGTCGAACCCAAGTCTCAAATTAGCGCCTATAAGAATTTTTAATTTACCAGAAATCCAACATTATGCAGATTTTGTGACTGATTTCGGTTAGAACCACGATTCTGATCGCGATTCCAAAATTTCATCCCGTTTGGTACCATATAACCAGAAAGACTGATTTTTGAAGTTGAACCCAAGTCTCAAATTAGCCCCATAAAAAGATTATTTTTCCAGAAATGCAACTTTATGCTGATTTTGTGATTGATTTCAGTTTGAACAATGATTCCGATCGCGATTCAAAAATTTTATCCCGTTTGGTACCATAGAGCCAGATAAAACGGTTTTAAAGTCCGAACCCAAGTCTCAAATAGTGCCCGTTAATTTTATGATTTTTCTTAAAATGCATCTCTTTGCAGATTTTTTAACTGATTTCGCTTGAGACTATGATTCTCATCACGATTCCAAAATTTCGGCCCGTTTGGTACCATAGAG
This sequence comes from Hesperophylax magnus, assembly GCA_026573805.1. Classification (NCBI taxonomy): domain Eukaryota; kingdom Metazoa; phylum Arthropoda; class Insecta; order Trichoptera; family Limnephilidae; genus Hesperophylax; species Hesperophylax magnus. The sequence continues at coordinate 76,233 of JAIUSX010000565.1, forward strand.
CCAGAAAAACATATTTTTAAAGGTCGAACCCAAGTCTCAAATAAGCCCCATGAAAAAGAATATTTTTCCAGAAATGCAACTTTATGCAGATTTTGTGACTGATTTCGGTTTGAACCACGATTCTGATCGCGATTCCAAAATTTCAGCCCGTTTGGTACCATAGAGCCAGATAAAACGGTTTTAAAGTCCGAACCCAAGTCTCAACTAGTGCCCGTTAATTTTATGATTTTTCTTCAAATGCAACTTTTTGCAGATTTTATAACTGATTTCGCTTGAGACTGTTATTCTCATCACGATTACAAAATTTCGGCCCGTTTGGTTTCATAGAGTTAGAAAAACTTATTTTTAAAGGTCGAACCCAAGTCTCAAATTAGCGCCTGTAAGAATTTTTAATTTACCAGAAATCCAACATTATGCAGATTTTGTGACTGATTTCGGTAAGAACCACGATTCTGATCGCGATTCCAAAATTTCAGCCCGTTTGGTACCATAGAGCCATTTTAAACGGTTTTTAAAGTCCGAACCCAAGTCTCAAATAGTGCCCGTTAATTTTATGATTTTTCTTCAAATGCAACTTTTTGCAGATTTTATAACTGATTTCGCTTGAGATTGTTATTCTCATCACGATTGCAAAATTTCGGCCCGTTTGGTACCATAGAGTTAGAAAAACTTATTTTTAAAGGTGGAACCCAAGTCTCAAATTAGCGCCTGTAAGAATTTTTAATTTACCAGAAATCCAACATTATGCAGATTTTGTGACTGATTTCGGTTAGAACCACGATTCTGATCGCGATTCCAAAATTTCAGCCCGTTTGGTACCATAGAGCCAGAAAAACGGATTTTTTAAATTGAACCCAAGTCTCAAATTAGCCCTATAAAAAAGATTATTTTTCCAGAAATGCAACTTTATGCAGATTTTGTGACTGATTTCAGTTTGAACCATGATTCTGATCACGATTCAAAAATTTCAGACCGTTTGGTACCATAGAGCCAGATAAAACGGTATTTAAAGTCCGAACCCAAGTCTCAAATAGTGCCCGTTAATCTTATGATTTTTCTTCAAATGCAACTTTTTGCAGATTTTATAACTGATTTCGCCTGAGACCGTTATTTTCATCACGATTCCAAAATTTCGGCCCGTTTGGTACCATAGAGCTAGAAAAACTTATTTTTAAAGGTCGAACCCAAGTCTCAAATTAGCGCCTGTAAGAATTTTTAATTTACCAGAAATCCAACATTATGCAGATTTTGTGACTGATTTCGGTAAGAACCACGATTCTGATCGCGATTCCAAAATTTCAGCCCGTTTGGTACCATAGAGCCAGATAAAACGGTTTTTAAAGTCCGAACCCAAGTCTCAAATAGTGCCCATTAATTTTATGATTTTTCTTCAAATGCAACTTTTTGCAGATTTTATGACTGATATCGCCTGAGACCGTTATTTTCATCACGATTCCAAAATTTCGGCCCGTTTGGTACCATAGAGCTAGAAAAACTTATTTTTAAAGGTCGAACCCAAGTCTCAAATTAGCGCCTGTAAGAATTTTTGATTTACCAGAAATCCAACATTATGCAGATTTTGTGACTGATTTCGGTTGGGTCCACGATTCTGATCGCGATTCCAAAATTTCAGCCCGTTTGGTACCATAGAGCTAGAAAAACGGATTTTTTAAGTTGAACCCAAGTCTCAAATTAGCCCTATAAAAAAGATAATTTTTCCAGAAATGCAACTTTACGTAGATTTTTTGACTGATTTCAGTTTGAACAATGATTCTGATCGCGATTCAAAAATTTCAGCCCGTTTGGTACCATAGAGCTAGAAAAACTTATTTTTAAAGGTCGAACCCAAGTCTCAAATTAGCGCCTGTAAGAATTTTTAATTTACCAGAAATCCAACATTATGCAGATTTTGTGACTGATTTCGGTAAGAACCACGATTCTGATCGCGATTCCAAAATTTCAGCCCGTTTGGTACCATAGAGCCAGATAAAACGGTTTTTAAAGTCCGAACCCAAGTCTCAAATAGTGCCCATTAATTTTATGATTTTTCTTCAAATGCAACTTTTTGCAGATTTTATGACTGATATCGCCTGAGACCGTTATTTTCATCACGATTCCAAAATTTCGGCCCGTTTGGTACCATAGAGCTAGAAAAACTTATTTTTAAAGGTCGAACCCAAGTCTCAAATTAGCGCCTGTAAGAATTTTTTATTTACCAGAAATCCAACATTATGCAGATTTTGTGACTGATTTCGGTTGGGTCCAAGATTCTGATCGCGATTCCAAAATTTCAGCCCGTTTGGTACCATAGAGCCATTTTAAACGGTTTTTAAAGTCCGAACCCAAGTCTCAAATAGTGCCCGTTAATTTTATGATTTTTCTTCAAATGCAACTTTTTGCAGATTTTATAACTGATTTCGCTTGAGACTGTTATTCTCATCACGATTGCAAAATTTCGGCCCGTTTGGTACCATAGAGTTAGAAAAACTTATTTTTAAAGGTGGAACCCAAGTCTCAAATTAGCGCCTGTAAGAATTTTTAATTTACCAGAAATCCAACATTATGCAGATTTTGTGACTGATTTCGGTTAGAACCACGATTCTGATCGCGATTCCAAAATTTCAGCCCGTTTGGTACCATAGAGCCAGAAAAACGGATTTTTTAAATTGAACCCAAGTCTCAAATTAGCCCTATAAAAAAGATTATTTTTCCAGAAATGCAACTTTATGCAGATTTTGTGACTGATTTCAGTTTGAACCATGATTCTGATCACGATTCAAAAATTTCAGACCGTTTGGTACCATAGAGCCAGATAAAACGGTATTTAAAGTCCGAACCCAAGTCTCAAATAGTGCCCGTTAATCTTATGATTTTTCTTCAAATGCAACTTTTTGCAGATTTTATAACTGATGTCGCTTGAGACCGTTATACTCATAACGATTCCAAAATGTCGGCCCGTTTGGTACCATAGAGCCAGAAAAACTTATTTTTAAAGGTCGAACCCAAGTCTCAAATTAGCGCCTATAAGAATTTTGAATTAAGCAGAAATCCAAAATTATGCAGATTTTGTGAATGATTTCAGTTTAAACAATTATTCTGATCGCTTTCCAAAATATCAGCCCGTTTTGTACCATAGAGCCAGAAAAAATTGTTTTTAAAGTTCGAACAAAAGTCTCAAATTAGCGCCTGTAAGAATTTTTAATTTACCAGAAATCCAACATTATGCAGATTTTGTGACTGATTTCGGTAAGAACCACGATTCTGATCGCGATTCCAAAATTTCAGCCCGTTTGGTACCATAGAGCTAGAAAAACGGATTTTTTAAGTTGAACCCAAGTCTCAAATTAGCCCTATAAAAAAGATAATTTTTCCAGAAATGCAACTTTACGTAGATTTTTTGACTGATTTCAGTTTGAACAATGATTCTGATCGCGATTCAAAAATTTCAGCCCGTTTGGTACCATAGAGCTAGAAAAACTTATTTTTAAAGGTCGAACCCAAGTCTCAAATTAGCGCCTGTAAGAATTTTTAATTTACCAGAAATCCAACATTATGCAGATTTTGTGACTGATTTCGGTAAGAACCACGATTCTGATCGCGATTCCAAAATTTCAGCCCGTTTGGTACCATAGAGCCAGATAAAACGGTTTTTAAAGTCCGAACCCAAGTCTCAAATAGTGCCCATTAATTTTATGATTTTTCTTCAAATGCAACTTTTTGCAGATTTTATGACTGATATCGCCTGAGACCGTTATTTTCATCACGATTCCAAAATTTCGGCCCGTTTGGTACCATAGAGCTAGAAAAACTTATTTTTAAAGGTCGAACCCAAGTCTCAAATTAGCGCCTGTAAGAATTTTTAATTTACCAGAAATCCAACATTATGCAGATTTTGTGACTGATTTCGGTTGGGTCCAAGATTCTGATCGCGATTCCAAAATTTCAGCCCGTTTGGTACCATAGAGCTTGAAAAACGGATTTTTTAAGTTGAACCCAAGTCTCAAATTAGCCCTATAAAAAAGATAATTTTTCCAGAAATGCAACTTTACGTAGATTTTTTGACTGATTTCAGTTTGAACAATGATTTTTTTTTTTTTTTTTTTTTTATAGTGTCTCCTCACAAGAGTCCCAACTGCTCCCGTCTGGAGCCAGTGAGACTATGGCATCCCCAATTGGGGGATGTTGTGAGGCTGAAGGTAAGTGGGGAAGGGAAAGAGGAAGGTGGGGAAGTACCTGGCTATTCAGATCTATTCACTAAATACGGCTAAAGCCATTTGGAGCAACGTTTCAATTCTGAATGGTGGTCTTACACCAGGGCGATACTGGTAGTATCTTCCACTCTGGAACGTGCCGCTATATACTATATATTATTCTGATCGCGATTCAAAAATATCAGCCCGTTTGGTACCATAGAGCCAGATAAAACGGTTTTAAAGTCCGAACCCAAGTCTCAAATAGTGCCCGTTAATCTTATGATTTTTCTACAAATGCAACTTTTTGCAGATTTTATAACTGATATCGATTGAGACCGTGATTGTCATCGAGATTCCAAAATTTCAGCCCGTTTGGTACCATAGAGTCAGATAAAACGGTTTTTAAAGTCCGAACCCAAGTCTTAACTAGTGCCCACTAATTTTATGATATTTCTTCAAATGCAACTTTTTGCAGATTTTATGACTGATATCGCTTGAGACCGTTATTCTCATCACGATTCCAAAATTTCGGCCCGTTTGGTACCATAGAGCCAGAAAAACATATTTTTAAAGGTCGAACCCAAGTCTCAAATTAGCCCCAAGAAAAAGATTATTTTTCCAGAAATGCAACTTTACGTAGATTTTTTGACTGATTTCAGTTTGAACAATGATTCTAATCGCGATTCAAAAATATCAGCCCGTTTGGTACCATAGAGCCAGATAAAACGGTTTTAAAGTCCGAACCCAAGTCTCAAATAGTGCCCGTTCATCTTATGATTTTTCTTCAAATGCAACTTTTTGCAGATTTTATAACTGATATCGCTTGAGACCGTGATTGTAATCGAGATTCTAAAATTTCAGCCCGTTTGGTACCATAGAGTCAGATAAAACGGTTTTTAAAGTCCGAACCCAAGTCTCAAATAGTGCCCACTAATTTTATGATTTTTCTTCAAATGCAACTTTTTGCAGATTTTGTGAATGATTTCAGTTTAAACAATTATTCTGATCGCTTTCCAAAATATCAGCCCGTTTTGTACCATAGAGCCAGAAAAAATGGTTTTTAAAGTTCGAACAAAAGTCTCAAATTAGCGCCTATAAGTATTTTGAATTTACCAGAAATGCAACATTGTGCAAATTTTGTGACTGATTTCGGTTTGAACCACGATTCTGATCGCGATTCCAAAATTTCAGCTCGTTTGGTACCATAGAGCCAGATAAAACGGTTTTAAAGTCCGAACCCAAGTCTCAACTAGTGCCCGTTAATTTTATGATTTTTCTTCAAATGCAATTGTTTGCATATTTTATAACTGATTTCGCTTGGGTCTGTTATTCTCATCACGATTACAAAATTTCAGCCCGTTTGGTACCATAGAGCTAGAAAAACTTATTTTCAAAGGTCGAACCCAAGTCTCAAATTAGCGCCTATAAGAATTTTTAATTTACCAGAAATCCAACATTATGCAGATTTTGTGACTGATTTCGGTTAGAACCACGATTCTGATCGCGATTCCAAAATTTCATCCCGTTTGGTACCATATAACCAGAAAGACTGATTTTTGAAGTTGAACCCAAGTCTCAAATTAGCCCCATAAAAAGATTATTTTTCCAGAAATGCAACTTTATGCTGATTTTGTGATTGATTTCAGTTTGAACAATGATTCCGATCGCGATTCAAAAATTTTATCCCGTTTGGTACCATAGAGCCAGATAAAACGGTTTTAAAGTCCGAACCCAAGTCTCAAATAGTGCCCGTTAATTTTATGATTTTTCTTAAAATGCATCTCTTTGCAGATTTTTTAACTGATTTCGCTTGAGACTATGATTCTCATCACGATTCCAAAATTTCGGCCCGTTTGGTACCATAGAGCCAGAAAAACATATTTTTAAAGGTCGAACCCAAGTCTCAAATAAGCCCCATGAAAAAGAATATTTTTCCAGAAATGCAACTTTATGCAGATTTTGTGACTGATTTCGGTTTGAACCACGATTCTGATCGCGATTCCAAAATTTCAGCCCGTTTGGTACCATAGAGCCAGATAAAACGGTTTTAAAGTCCGAACCCAAGTCTCAACTAGTGCCCGTTAATTTTATGATTTTTCTTCAAATGCAACTTTTTGCAGATTTTATAACTGATTTCGCTTGAGACTGTTATTCTCATCACGATTACAAAATTTCGGCCCGTTTGGTTTCATAGAGTTAGAAAAACTTATTTTTAAAGGTCGAACCCAAGTCTCAAATTAGCGCCTGTAAGAATTTTTAATTTACCAGAAATCCAACATTATGCAGATTTTGTGACTGATTTCGGTAAGAACCACGATTCTGATCGCGATTCCAAAATTTCAGCCCGTTTGGTACCATAGAGCCATTTTAAACGGTTTTTAAAGTCCGAACCCAAGTCTCAAATAGTGCCCGTTAATTTTATGATTTTTCTTCAAATGCAACTTTTTGCAGATTTTATAACTGATTTCGCTTGAGATTGTTATTCTCATCACGATTGCAAAATTTCGGCCCGTTTGGTACCATAGAGTTAGAAAAACTTATTTTTAAAGGTGGAACCCAAGTCTCAAATTAGCGCCTGTAAGAATTTTTAATTTACCAGAAATCCAACATTATGCAGATTTTGTGACTGATTTCGGTTAGAACCACGATTCTGATCGCGATTCCAAAATTTCAGCCCGTTTGGTACCATAGAGCCAGAAAAACGGATTTTTTAAATTGAACCCAAGTCTCAAATTAGCCCTATAAAAAAGATTATTTTTCCAGAAATGCAACTTTATGCAGATTTTGTGACTGATTTCAGTTTGAACCATGATTCTGATCACGATTCAAAAATTTCAGACCGTTTGGTACCATAGAGCCAGATAAAACGGTATTTAAAGTCCGAACCCAAGTCTCAAATAGTGCCCGTTAATCTTATGATTTTTCTTCAAATGCAACTTTTTGCAGATTTTATAACTGATTTCGCTTGAGACTGTTATTCTCATCACGATTCCAAAATGTCGGCCCGTTTGGTACCATAGAGCCAGAAAAACTTATTTTTAAAGGTCGAACCCAAGTCTCAAATTAGCGCCTATAAGAATTTTGAATTAAGCAGAAATTCAAAATTATGCAGATTTTGTGACTGATTTCGGTTAGAACCACGATTCTGATCGCGATTCCAAAATTTCAGCCCGTTTGGTACCATAGAGCCAGAAAAACGGATTTTTTAAATTGAACCCAAGTCTCAAATTAGCCCTATAAAAAAGATTATTTTTCCAGAAATGCAACTTTATGCAGATTTTGTGACTGATTTCAGTTTGAACCATGATTCTGATCACGATTCAAAAATTTCAGACCGTTTGGTACCATAGAGCCAGATAAAACGGTATTTAAAGTCCGAACCCAAGTCTCAAATAGTGCCCGTTAATCTTATGATTTTTCTTCAAATGCAACTTTTTGCAGATTTTATAACTGATGTCGCTTGAGACCGTTATACTCATAACGATTCCAAAATGTCGGCCCGTTTGGTACCATAGAGCCAGAAAAACTTATTTTTAAAGGTCGAACCCAAGTCTCAAATTAGCGCCTATAAGAATTTTGAATTAAGCAGAAATCCAAAATTATGCAGATTTTGTGACTGATTTCGGTTGGGACCACGATTCTGATCGCGATTTCAAAATATCAGTCCGTTTGGCACCATATAGCCATATGAAACGGTTTTTAAAGTCCGAACCCAAGTCTCAAATAGTGCCCGTTAATCTTATGATTTTTCATCAAATGCAACTTTTTGCAGATTTTATAACTGATATTGCTTGAGACCGTGATTGTCATCGAGGTTCCAAAATTTCAGCCCGTTTGGTACCATAGAGCCAGATAAAACGGTTTTTAAAGTCCGATCCCAAGTCTCAAATAGTGCCCGTTAATTTTATGATTTTTCTTCAAATGCAACTTTTTGCAGATTTTATAACTGATTTCGCTTGAGACTGTTATTCTCATCACGATTACAAAATTTCGACCCGTTTGGTACGATAGAGTTAGAAAAACTTATTTTAAAGGTTGAACCCAATTCTCAAATAAGCCCCATAAAAAGATTATTTTTCCAGAAATGCAACTTTATGCTGATTTTGTGATTGATTTCAGTTTGAACCATGATTCTGATCGCGATTCAAAAATTTCAGCCCGTTTGGTACCATAGAGCTAGATAAAACGGTTTTAAAGTCCGAACCCAAGTTTCAAATAGTGCCCATTAATTTTATGATTTTTCTTCAAATGCAACTTTTTGCAGATTTTATGACTGATATCGCCTGAGACCGTTATTTTCATCACGATTCCAAAATTTCGGCCCGTTTGGTACCATAGAGCTAGAAAAACTTATTTTTAAAGGTCGAACCCAAGTCTCAAATTAGCGCCTGTAAGAATTTTAATTTACCAGAAATCCAACATTATGCAGATTTTGTGACTGATTTCGGTAAGAACCACGATTCTGATCGCGATTCCAAAATTTCAGCCCGTTTGGTACCATAGAGCCAGATAAAACGGTTTTTAAAGTCCGAACCCAAGTCTCAAATAGTGCCCATTAATTTTATGATTTTTCTTCAAATGCAACTTTTTGCAGATTTTATGACTGATATCGCCTGAGACCGTTATTTTCATCACGATTCCAAAATTTCGGCCCGTTTGGTACCATAGAGCTAGAAAAACTTATTATTAAAGGTCGAACAAAAGTCTCAAATTAGCGCCTGTAAGAATTTTAATTTACCAGAAATCCAACATTATGCAGATTTTGCGACTGATTTCGGTTAGAACCACGATTCTAATCGCGATTCCAAAATTTCAGCCCGTTTGGTACCATAGAGCTAGAAAAACGGATTTTTTAAGTTGAACCCAAGTCTCAAATTAGCCCTATAAAAAAGATAATTTTTCCAGAAATGCAACTTTATGCAGATTTTGTGACTGATTTCAGTTTGAACCATGATTCTGATCGCGATTCAAAAATTTCGGCCCGTTTGGTACCATAGAGCCAGAAAAACTGATTTTTAAAGTTCAAACCCAAGTCTCAAATTAGCCCCATAAAAAAGATTATTTTTCCAGAAATGCAACTTTATGCAGATTTTGTGACTGATTTCAGTTTGAACCATGATTCTGATCGCGATTCAAAAATTTCAGCCCGTTTGGTACCATAGAGCTAGATAAAACGGTTTTAAAGTCCGAACCCAAGTTTCAAATAGTGCACATTAATTTTATGATTTTTCTTCAAATGCAACTTTTTGCAGATTTTATGACTGATATCGCCTGAGACCGTTATTTTCATCACGATTCCAAAATTTCGGCCCGTTTGGTACCATAGAGCTAGAAAAACTTATTTTTAAAGGTCGAACCCAAGTCTCAAATTAGCGCCTGTAAGAATTTTTAATTTACCAGAAATCCAACATTATGCAGATTTTGTGACTGATTTCGGTAAGAACCACGATTCTAATCGCGATTCCAAAATTTCAGCCCGTTTGGTACCATAGAGCCAGATAAAACGGTTTTTAAAGTCCGAACCCAAGTCTCAAATAGTGCCCATTGATTTTATGATTTTTCTTCAAATGCAACTTTTTGCAGATTTTATGACTGATATCGCCTGAGACCGTTATTTTCATCACGATTCCAAAATTTCGGCCCGTTTGGTACCATAGAGCTAGAAAAACATATTTTTAAAGGTCGAACCCAAGTCTCAAATTAGCCCTATAAAAAAGATAATTTTTCCAGAAATGCAACTTTATGCAGATTTTGTGACTGATTTCAGTTTGAACCATGATTCTGATCGCGATTCAAAAATTTCGGCCCGTTTGGTACCATAGAGCCAGAAAAACTGATTTTTAAAGTTCAAACCCAAGTCTCAAATTAGCCCCATAAAAAAGATTATTTTTCCAGAAATGCAACTTTATGCAGATTTTGTGACTGATTTCAGTTCGAACCATGATTCTGATCGCGATTCAAAAATTTCAGCCCGTTTGGTACCATAGAGCTAGATAAAACGGTTTTAAAGTCCGAACCCAAGTTTCAAATAGTGCACATTAATTTTATGATTTTTCTTCAAATGCAACTTTTTGCAGATTTTATGACTGATATCGCCTGAGACCGTTATTTTCATCACGATTCCAAAATTTCGGCCCGTTTGGTACCATAGAGCTAGAAAAACTTATTTTTAAAGGTCGAACCCAAGTCTCAAATTAGCGCCTGTAAGAATTTTTAATTTACCAGAAATCCAACATTATGCAGATTTTGTGACTGATTTCGGTAAGAACCACGATTCTGATCGCGATTCCAAAATTTCAGCCCGTTTGGTACCATAGAGCCAGATAAAACGGTTTTTAAAGTCCGAACCCAAGTCTCAAATAGTGCCCATTGATTTTATGATTTTTCTTCAAATGCAACTTTTTGCAGATTTTATGACTGATATCGCCTGAGACCGTTATTTTCATCACGATTCCAAAATTTCGGCCCGTTTGGTACCATAGAGCTAGAAAAACATATTTTTAAAGGTCGAACCCAAGTCTCAAATTAGCCCTATAAAAAAGATAATTTTTCCAGAAATGCAACTTTATGCAGATTTTGTGACTGATTTCAGTTTGAACCATGATTCTGATCGCGATTCAAAAATTTCGGCCCGTTTGGTACCATAGAGCCAGAAAAACTGATTTTTAAAGTTCAAACCCAAGTCTCAAATTAGCCCCATAAAAAAGATTATTTTTCCAGAAATGCAACTTTATGCAGATTTTGTGACTGATTTCAGTTCGAACCATGATTCTGATCGCGATTCAAAAATTTCAGCCCGTTTGGTACCATAGAGCTAGATAAAACGGTTTTAAAGTCCGAACCCAAGTTTCAAATAGTGCACATTAATTTTATGATTTTTCTTCAAATGCAACTTTTTGCAGATTTTATGACTGATATCGCCTGAGACCGTTATTTTCATCACGATTCCAAAATTTCGGCCCGTTTGGTACCATAGAGCTAGAAAAACTTATTTTTAAAGGTCGAACCCAAGTCTCAAATTAGCCCCATAAAAAAGATTATTTTTCCAGAAATGCAACTTTATGCAGATTTTGTGACTGATTTCAGTTTAAACAATTATTCTGATCGCTTTCCAAAATATCAGCCCGTTTTGTACCATAGAGCCAGAAAAAATGGTTTTTAAAGTTCGAACAAAAGTCTCAAATTAGCGCCTATAAGTATTTTGAATTTACCAGAAATGCAACATTATGCAGATTTTGTGACTGATTTCGGTTGGGTCCACGATTCTGATCGCGATTCCAAAATTTCAGCCCGTTTGGTACCGTAGAGCTAGAAAAACGGATTTTTTAAGTTGAACCCAAGTCTCAAATTAGCCCTATAAAAAAGATAATTTTTCCAGAAATGCAACTTTACGTAGATTTTTTGACTGATTTCAGTTTGAACAATGATTCTGATCGCGATTCAAAAATTTCAGCGCTTTTGGTACCATAGAGCTAGAAAAACTTATTTTTAAAGGTCGAACCCAAGTCTCAAATTAGCGCCTGTAAGAATTTTTAATTTACCAGAAATCCAACATTATGCAGATTTTGTGACTGATTTCGGTAAGAACCACGATTCTGATCGCGATTCCAAAATTTCAGCCCGTTTGGTACCATAGAGCCAGAAAAACTGATTTTTAAAGTTCAAACCCAAATCTCAAATTAGCCCCATAAAAAAGATTATTTTTCCAGAAATGCAACTTTATGCAGATTTTGTGACTGATTTCAGTTTGAACCATGATTCTGATCGCGATTCAAAAATTTCAGCCCGTTTGGTACCATAGAGCTAGATAAAACGGTTTTAAAGTCCGAACCCAAGTTTCAAATAGTGCACATTAATTTTATGATTTTTCTTCAAATGCAACTTTTTGCAGATTTTATGACTGATATCGCCTGAGACCGTTATTTTCATCACGATTCCAAAATTTCGGCCCGTTTGGTACCATAGAGCTAGAAAAACTTATTTTTAAAGGTCGAACCCAAGTCTCAAATTAGCGCCTGTAAGAATTTTTAATTTACCAGAAATCCAACATTATGCAGATTTTGTGACTGATTTCGGTAAGAACCACGATTCTGATCGCGATTCCAAAATTTCAGCCCGTTTGGTACCATAGAGCCAGATAAAACGGTTTTTAAAGTCCGAACCCAAGTCTCAAATAGTGCCCATTAATTTTATGATTTTTCTTCAAATGCAACTTTTTGCAGATTTTATGACTGATATCGCCTGAGACCGTTATTTTCATCACGATTCCAAAATTTCGGCCCGTTTGGTACCATAGAGCTAGAAAAACATATTTTTAAAGGTCGAACCCAAGTCTCAAATTAGCCCTATAAAAAAGATAATTTTTCCAGAAATGCAACTTTATGCAGATTTTGTGACTGATTTCAGTTTGAACCATGATTCTGATCGCGATTCAAAAATTTCGGCCCGTTTGGTACCATAGAGCCAGAAAAACTGATTTTTAAAGTTCAAACCCAAGTCTCAAATTAGCCCCATAAAAAAGATTATTTTTCCAGAAATGCAACTTTATGCAGATTTTGTGACTGATTTCAGTTTGAACCATGATTCTGATCGCGATTCAAAAATTTCAGCCCGTTTGGTACCATAGAGCTAGATAAAACGGTTTTAAAGTCCGAACCCAAGTTTCAAATAGTGCACATTAATTTTATGATTTTTCTTCAAATGCAACTTTTTGCAGATTTTATGACTGATATCGCCTGAGACCGTTATTTTCATCACGATTCCAAAATTTCGGCCCGTTTGGTACCATAGAGCTAGAAAAACTTATTTTTAAAGGTCGAACCCAAGTCTCAAATTAGCGCCTGTAAGAATTTTTAATTTACCAGAAATCCAACATTATGCAGATTTTGTGACTGATTTCGGTAAGAACCACGATTCTGATCGCGATTCCAAAATTTCAGCCCGTTTGGTACCATAGAGCCAGATAAAACGGTTTTTAAAGTCCGAACCCAAGTCTCAAATAGTGCCCATTAATTTTATGATTTTTCTTCAAATGCAACTTTTTGCAGATTTTATGACTGATATCGCCTGAGACCGTTATTTTCATCACGATTCCAAAATTTCGGCCCGTTTGGTACCATAGAGCTAGAAAAACATATTTTTAAAGGTCAAACCCAAGTCTCAAATTAGCCCTATAAAAAAGATAATTTTTCCAGAAATGCAACTTTATGCAGATTTTGTGACTGATTTCAGTTTGAACCATGATTCTGATCGCGATTCAAAAATTTCGGCCCGTTTGGTACCATAGAGCCAGAAAAACTGATTTTTAAAGTTCAAAGCCAAGTCTCAAATTAGCCCCATAAAAAAGATTATTTTTCCAGAAATGCAACTTTATGCAGATTTTGTGACTGATTTCAGTTTGAACCATGATTCTGATCGCGATTCAAAAATTTCAGCCCGTTTGGTACCATAGAGCTAGATAAAACGGTTTTAAAGTCCGAACCCAAGTTTCAAATAGTGCACATTAATTTTATGATTTTTCTTCAAATGCAACTTTTTGCAGATTTTATGACTGATATCGCCTGAGACCGTTATTTTCATCACGATTCCAAAATTTCGGCCCTTTTGGTACCATAGAGCTAGAAAAACTTATTTTTAAAGGTCGAACCCAAGTCTCAAATTAGCGCCTGTAAGAATTTTTAATTTACCAGAAATCCAACATTATGCAGATTTTGTGACTGATTTCGGTAAGAACCACGATTCTGATCGCGATTCCAAAATTTCAGCCCGTTTGGTACCATAGAGCCAGATAAAACGGTTTTTAAAGTCCGAACCCAAGTCTCAAATAGTGCCCATTAATTTTATGATTTTTCTTCAAATGC
>JAIUSX010000566.1:0-10000 GCA_026573805.1 Hesperophylax magnus
ACTTATGTATAAATAAACAAAAATCTCTTCACTTTATATGTTTTGTTATGATTTTTTTTCTCCTATTTACATATGTGCGTAAAATTTTATTATAATTTTTTTACACTTCACAGACGAGTGTTTTTGGACTCTTGTAGAGGTAAAAATGTTAATTTTTATTTGAATATATTTATAAAAAAATAATTATGTTCGTGTAAATATGAGTTTATTTGATTTAATTTCACTGACGCTGGTCAATGTCGTCTATTAAGTTGTTTTTTTTTTTAACTCACCGGGAACGGTATGTCAACGTTGTCACCGAATAATGAAAATAATTTAACATTTCGAAAATGAGAAGGCGAAAGCGACGAGAGTAAATTTATTTACCGAGACCGAGCGTTAGATGTGAACGCTCGCGGGCAGACGGCCCGAGGTGAGGCGACGTAGCTCGCGCTAGTTTTGCCTTGAGAGGCCCGACCGCCCGGGCGTCCGTCTGAGCGCAGTCGAGGGGTCGGAGCGGGCGCATCGCGGTCTGTAATAGTCGGTGAATTTGTTTTATTCGAATCCCTTTTAAAATCGTTTTCTTATTATGTATGTATGTATGTATGTATGTATGTATGTATGTATGTATGTATGTATGTATGTATGTATGTATGTATGTATAGTTTAACATTTCGATAGTGAGAAGACGTGAGCGACGAGAGTAAATTTATTTACCGAGACCGAGCGTGAGATGTGAACGCTCGCGGGCAGAAAGCCCGAGGTGAGGCGACGTAGCTCGCGCTAGTTCTGCCTTGAGAGGCCCGACCGCCCGGGCGTCCGTCTGAGCGCAGTCGAGGGTTCGGAGCGGGCGCATCGCGGTCTCGGTCTACAGTCGGTGAATTTGTTTTATTCGAATCCCTTTTAAATTTGTTATCTTATGTATGTATAAATATACAAAAATCTCTTCACTTTATATGTTTTAATTAATTTATAATAAACTCCCGGGAACGGTATGTCAACGTTATCACTGAATAAATTATATAATTTAACAATTCTAAAATGTTGCCTAGTCTTGTGGGTGCCGGGTGAATTTACTCTATGTATTAGGTTAGGTTAGGTTAGGTTAGGTTAGGTAAGGTTAGGTTAGGTTAGGTTTGGTTAGATTAGGTTAGGTTAGGTTAGGTTAGGTAAGGTTAGGTTAGGTTAGGTTAGGTTAGGTTGGGTTGGGTTAGGTTAGGTTAGGTTAGGTTGGGTTAGGTTAGGTTAGGTTAGGTTAGGTTAGGTTAGGTTAGGTTAGGTTAGGTTAGGTTAGGTTAGGTTGGGTTAGGTTAGGTTAGGTTAGGTTAGGTTAGGTTAGGTTAGGTTAGATCAGGTTAGGTGCGATTACAACTTTTTAATTTTTGCAAATAGATAAATTGACAAAAATTTTTGCCAATAAAATTTTATGCCAATAAAATTTTTTGCCAATAATTATTAGCAAAAAATTGATCTTTGTCAATGGAATTTAAATTTTAAAAAGTAAAATAAATACAAAACAATACTGTTCTTGTATACGTCAACTCACCTGAGATCAAATGGGAAAATAATTCACCGACTCCAGATATTTTCATATCGGAGGGTTCGGCCCGGTAGAACTCCCAACAGGGCCTATAAATAAATCCTACTGATCCCTCAACATAAACATTTAAAAAATCTTTTGTTATCCTACATGTATTCAATATGACCGACTTTTGCATCTTTATATATAATTTTTTTGATAGATCTAATAAGCCTAAATTTTTTATAAGAGAGCTAGGTATAATGCCAGTAGCCGAAATAACGAATGGTAATATTTTTATAGTCTGAGAATGCCAAATTCTTTTTATTTCATTTCCTAAATCTGTGTATTTTCTTATTTTTTCACTAACAGATTTTTGAATATTACAGGAATTCGGAATAGCGACATCGATGATATAAGTTATTTTTTAAAATTTTGTCATGTAAAACTATATCGGTTCTATTATGACTAATCGCTCGATCTGTTAGTTATATATTTAGTTAGTTATTTATTATTATTATATCTATGTTAAGTTTTTATTTTTATTTGAAATATGTTCTTATTATGTAAATTTGAAATAACTACGTACAGCTATGTATTAAGTTTTTTTTAAACTCACCGGGAACGGTCGGTCGGTATCACCGATTAAATGAATTAATTTAAAATTTCCAAAATGCGAAGACGAAAGTAAGTGACGGGAGTAAATTTATTTACCTAGACCGAGCGCGAGATGCGAACGCTCGCGGGCAGACGGCCGCAGGTGACGCGACCAGTGTGCCCGGTTTCGCGAGCCGCCCGAGGCCCGACTGCCCGGCCGCCTGCGCGCCTTCGAGGGGTCGGAGCGGGCGCATCGCGCTCGGCGCCGTCCCGAGCGAGAACGCGACCCGGCACAGCTTTGTGCCCGCCGAGTGTGGCGGGCTCTCGATGCACGGCGTTCGCAAACTGCGGCGGCCTATCGGTCGTGTCGGCGGTGTTATTTGCGAGAAACTACGTGACGCCCGCTTCTGCGCGGCGTTCGCGCTCATGTTTTGACTCTGGAGTTCCGCGCGAGCAGAATTTTCAAAAGCAAAGGCGGAGGATTTTATCCCCGTCTCACTGTTGCCTCGCCAAAGGCGTGCGCTTTCGGTGTACACGTTTTACGAATGGGAATTATAAATCGGACGATAGCGTCGTCGCGGGTGCGGTCTCTCTCTCTCGGGCGGGAGCCGTCCTACGCGCGCTCTCTTCGTTTGAAGCAAAAATTTTCCCGCGGAGCTTTCGTCTAGCCGACGGTGGCCGAGCGGGAGAATATAGCGGTACGCATAATGAGCGTGACTCGTGCGGGTGACTCCGTCGCGTGTTCTTTAACGCCGTGTTGTCCGCGCCCTCTACGCGAGGGCGGGCCTCTGTCGTTCGGAGGATTAAAAACCCTCCGACGGTGGTGCAGCTCCCTGGTTGATCCTGCCAGTAATCATATGCTTGTCTCAAAGACTAAGCCATGCAAGTCTCAGTAAAAGCCGAATTAAGGTGAAACCGCGAATGGCTCAATATATCAGTTTTGGTTCCTTAGATCGTACACGGTTACTTGGATAACTGTGGCAATTCTAGAGCTAATACATGCAAACGAGGTTCTGACCGGTAACGGGAGGAATGCTTTTATTAGATCAAAAACCAATCGGCGGCGGGGTTCGCGCCCCGTCCGTCGCCATTCGAGATGACTCTAGATAACTTTGAGCTGATCGCACGGTCTAGCACCGGCGACGCATCTTTCAAATGTCTGCCTTATCAACTGTCGATGGTAGTTTATGCGACTACCATGGTTGTCACGGGTAACGGGGAATCAGGGTTCGATTCCGGAGAGGGAGCCTGAGAAACGGCTACCACATCCACGGAAGGCAGCAGGCGCGCAAATTACCCACTCCCGGCACGGGGAGGTAGTGACGAAAAATAACGATACGGGACTCGTCCGAGGCCTCGTGATCGGAATGATTACACTTTAAATCCTTTAATGAGGATCCATTGGAGGGCAAGTCTGGTGCCAGCAGCCGCGGTAATTCCAGCTCCAATAGCATATACTAAAGTTGTTGCGGTTAAAAAGCTCGTAGTTGAAATTGTGTCCTGCGGTGTCGGTCTACCGAATGCGGTACGACAGGCACGTCTGCGGGGCTTCTCGCCGGTGCGTCCACCGCCGGCGTGTGTCGGTCGGCCTCACGGTCGGCCGCGCACCGAGGCGGGCCGTCGCGGCTGTTTACTTTGAACAAATTAGAGTGCTCAAAGCGGGCTAACACTTGCCTGAATATTGTACGCATGGAATAATAGAATAGGACCTCGGTTCTGTTTTGTTGGCTTTCTGATACCAGAGGTAATGATTAATAGGGACGACTGGGGGCATTCGTATTGAGACGTTAGAGGTGAAATTCTTGGATCGTCGCAAGACGGACTAAAGCGAAAGCATTTGCCAAAGGTGTTTTCATTAATCAAGAACGAAAGTTAGAGGTTCGAAGGCGATTAGATACCGCTGTAGTTCTAACCATAAATGATGCCAGCCAGCGATCCGCCGAAGTTTCATAATTTTAACCCGGTGGGCAGCTCCCGGGAAACCAAAGCTTTCGGGCTCCGGGGGGAGTATGGTTGCAAAGCTGAAACTTAAAGGAATTGACGGAAGGGCACCACCAGGAGTGGAGCCTGCGGCTTAATTCGACTCAACACGGGAAAACTCACCAGGCCCGGACACTGGAAGGATTGACGGATTAACAGCTCTTTCTCGATTCGGTGGGTGGTGGTGCATGGCCGCTCTTAGTTGGTGGAGCGATTTGTCAGGTTAATTCCGGTAACGAACGTAACTCTAGCCTATTAAATAGACGTGCAACCGGTATCACGAGGGTCCGTGTGCGCGCGGCTTCGGCGTTCGCGCGTCGGGGTCGTGCGTTTCGCGGTCTTCACTACCGGCGTACAATGAAAATCTTCTTAGAGGGACCGGCGGTATATATAGCCGCACGAGATTGAGCAATAGCAGGTCTGTGATGCCCTTAGATGTCCTGGGCCGCACGCGCGCTACACTGAAGGGATCAGCGTGTCCTCCTTGGCCTAACGGCCCGGGTAACCCGATGAAACCCCTTCGTGATAGGGATTGGGGTTTGCAATTCTCCCCCATGAACGAGGAATTCCTAGTAAAAGCGAGTCACCAGCTCGCGTTGATTGCGTCCCTGCCCTTTGTACACACCGCCCGTCGCTACTACCGATGGATGATTTGGTGAGGTCTTCGGACTGGTGCGCGGAAGCTCTCACGGGCATCCGACGCGTCGGAAAGTTTGACCGAATTTGATCATTTAGAGGAAGTAAAAGTCGTAACAAGGTTTCCGTAGGTGAACCTGCGGAAGGATCATTTCCTGTGTTTAATGTGTTTGTGAAAACATATACATATACATATACCATAATCGAACGAATGCTAAATTACTGCATCGGAGATCGCCCTAGGGCGCCGATGCGAACCGAGAACCGCCGGCGTCGAGCGGAGGAGGGCTCCGTCCTCTATCCGCTCGTCCGGTGAAATTTTACCCGTCGCCGTGAAGGCGGCGGTACAAAATTAATTTTTTTGTCGAATGAAATTATTAACATTTCGAAAACGCAAACCAAATTGTAAAAACCGAAAACTTGACATATATTCATTTATGTGTGTTTGTTATCATTATTACCCTGAACGGCGGATCACTCGGCTCGTGGGTCGATGAAGAACGCAGCTAAATGCGCGTCAGAGTGTGAACTGCAGGACACATGAGCATCGACATTTCGAACGCACATTGCGGTCCGAGCAAGACGTAGTTTGTCGACGGACCACTCCTGTTTGAGGGTCGCGCACACAATGCGACCAGACTGTTCTCTCGCCCCCGTCCTCGGACGTGGGCGCGCAGAGCGAGCGTTGCCGGCGTCGCCGGGGCCCGCGCGCGTCGTCTCCTCGGAGACGCGCGCGCCGGGACCTCGGCGTCCGGTTAAATTTGACGAAGTGCTCTCTCGATGCGCGCGATTTCCGCTTGCGTTATGCCAAACGCGGAGGGACGCGTGCGAGCCTTGAGCTAGCGACGACGCTGAAAACTGGCCAGTCTACCGCGCGAGCGGTCGGCTGTACGGGGCGATCTTCGCGCTCTCGGCCGCGCGCACCTCCGCGGACGCTCGTCGGTTTCGCGCCCGCTTGACGGAGTCTGCACGGGCGAGAATACGCGCACTGCTCGCGCGTACTTCTCGAATTTATAAAATTTTTGTTGTCGACCTCAAATCAGGAGAGATCACCCGCCGAACTTAAGCATATCAGTAAGCGGAGGAAAAGAAACTAACGAGGATTCCCCGAGTAGCGGCGAGCGAAACGGGAAGAGCCCAGCGCTGAATCCTGCGGCCCCGGCGGGCCGCCGGGAAATGTAGCGTTCGGGAGGAGAGTTATACATACACGCGCGGTCATTAGTCACGGCTGCCTGTCCAAGTTCATCTTGAACGGGGCCCGCTTACCCGCAGAGGGTGCCAGGCCCGTGGTGACGGTAGCCGGCCGCGACGGTCTCTCTCCCTAGAGTCGGGTTGCTTGAGAGTGCAGCCCTAAGTGGGTGGTAAACTCCATCTAAGGCTAAATACTACCACGAGACCGATAGCGAACAAGTACCGTGAGGGAAAGTTGAAAAGAACTTTGAAGAGAGAGTTAAAGAGTACGTGAAACCGTTCAGGGGTAAACCTGTGGAACTCAAACGAGCGAACGGGGAGATTCATCGTGTCTTCCGTCGGGGCTCGCGCCTCGCGCAAACCTTCGCCTTCGGCTTTCGGGTCGGGGCGGTGGGTGCGCGGGTGCGTCGTCAGGCTCCCGGAGCGCGTGCACTTCTCCCTTAGTATAACACCGCGACCCGTCGCGCCGCGGTCGAATGCGCCGTGCGGTTGACCCGTCTCGCTCTGCGAGGCGGAGCCGCGGTGTCCACGGCCGCGGCGTACATTACGCAGCGACGGTAGAGAACGAGGATCGCGTCCGCCCCTCGCGGGCGTCCGTCGCGCTGCAGCGGCGTCCTTCGCGTGGCCCCCGGCGTCTAGTGCGTCGCGGGTGTCGCGCGTCGGGTGTCCGTCGTTAGCGGCGCGCTCTCGGACGGGACGCGTCCCGGTCGGCGGTGGTTTTGTTTTGGGCACTCACAGGACCCGTCTTGAAACACGGACCAAGGAGTCTAGCATGTGCGCGAGTCATTGGGAACACTGATAAACCCAGAGGCGAAATGAAAGTGAAAGGCCGGCCTCGAGCCGGTCGCAGGGAAGATGCGCGGGCGTCGTCAGACGCCCCGCCGCATTCCCGAGGCGTTTCGAGAAAGCCCCCGTGCGATTATCGAGACGCACTGAGAGCGTACACGCTGGGACCCGAAAGATGGTGAACTATGCCTGGTCAGGTCGAAGTCAGGGGAAACCCTGATGGAGGACCGAAGCGATTCTGACGTGCAAATCGATCGTCCGAACTGGGTATAGGGGCGAAAGACTAATCGAACTATCTAATAGCTGGTTCCATCCGAAGTTTCCCTCAGGATAGCTGGCGCTCGAGAAACATGACGGTTTTCGGACCGCCATTCGCACAGTCTCATCCGGTAAAGCGAATGATTAGAGGCATTGGGGCCGAAATGGCCTCAACCTATTCTCAAACTTTAAATGGGTGAGATCTCCTTCTTGCTCGAAGATGAAGTAGGAGCTCGGATGGGAGTGCCAAGTGGGCCAATTTTGGTAAGCAGAACTGGCGCTGTGGGATGAACCAAACGTCGAGTTAAGGCGCCCAATGAACGCTCATCGGATACCATAAAAGGCGTTGGTCGCTCAGGACAGCAGGACGGTGGCCATGGAAGTCGGAATCCGCTAAGGAGTGTGTAACAACTCACCTGCCGAAGCAACCAGCCCTGAAAATGGATGGCGCTGTAGCGTTCAGCCTATACTCGACCGTTGCAGGCAAGCGGGGCGTTCGTGCGGCCCCGGCCGTGCGATCGTTTTGAAGCCGCAACGAGTAGGATGGCCGCGGCGGTGTGCGCAGAAGGGTCTGGGCGTGAGCCCGCCTGGAGCCTCCGTCGGCGCAGATCTTGGTGGTAGTAGCAAATACTCAAGCGAGGTCCTTGAGGGCTGATGTGGAGAAGGGTTTCGCGTTAACAGCCGTTGCACGCGAGTTAGTCGATCCTAAGCCCTAGGAGAAATCCGATGTTGATGATGGTGTAAAGTTATACGATTTTACTAAAGATTGTTTTCTTAAAAGTACACCCGTCGGGCGAAAGGGAATCCGGTTGCAGTTCCGGAACCCGGCTGCGGAACCGTCTTAAAAATCGTTCCCTCGCAAGAGAGTTCGTCGGGGTAACCCAAAGTGGCCTGAAGACGCCGACGGGAGATCCGGAGAGAGTTATCTTTTCTGCCTGAGCGTTCGAGCGCCCTGGAATCCCATAGCGGGGAGATAGGGCTCGGGACGCGAAGAGCATCGCCGATGCGGCGGTGTCCGGATCGGCCCCTCGGACCTTGAAAATTCAGGTGAGGGATACGCGGAGATGTCGCGCCGGCTCGTACCCATATCCGCAGCAGGTCTCCAAGGTGAAGAGCCTCTAGCCGATAGAATAATGTAGGTAAGGGAAGTCGGCAAGTTGGATCCGTAACTTCGGGATAAGGATTGGCTCTGAGGGCCGTGGCGTGTCGGGCCTGGTCGGGAAGAGGTCATCGGCCGAGACGTGGAAGCCGGGCGGGGTCTCCCCGCGTGGTGCCCTCGGGTGCCGCGCGGGTGTGGATCTCCGTCACCCGGCGCCTCGCCTTGGCCTCCCCTCGGATCTTCCTCGCTGTGTGGTGCCGGCGTGTTCGCGCACGCTCGGTTACCTGTACGGCCGCCGGACGACGGTCAACTCAGAACTGGCACGGACAAGGGGAATCCGACTGTCTAATTAAAACAAAGCATTGCGATGGCCCTCGCGGGTGTTGACGCAATGTGATTTCTGCCCAGTGCTCTGAATGTCAATGTGAAGAAATTCAATTAAGCGCGGGTAAACGGCGGGAGTAACTATGACTCTTGGGTTTCGCAGTGCAACCACCTCCTCGTGGTGAATCCTGGGTAGCGGGGCTTTTGCCCCCGCGAGCTAAGAGTTGCACGTTCCCGCACGACATGAGCCAGGACATTAAACAATAGCATGTCACCGTCCCGTTAAGGTTGTTAGCCGGGACGTTAAAACAATAGCACTTCACCAATCCTGAGGTCGTACCGGGAGTACATACTAGCACTGGCACACGGAGGGTCATCTAGATCGAAAAATCTTTTGTGGGAGGTTTTTTTTTTTTCTTATCTATACAACACGACAAAATTTTCTTAGTAATGTGGAATACTAATAATTTCGGCCTTTATTTCTTCGGTTCGACCCCTTGGTTTCTAAATTATTTTTATCGCTATCGATCTGCTTACTTCAACCGAGGGGGCTTTTCGGGTTTGCATCGCCCAACTTTTCTGACTCTCCGGCTGTGATGCTACACAGTTATCGAAAAAGCACCCTGAATAACATGAGCAGGGGGTCCTCAAGGCCCAGGTCGTCCCTTCTGGACTTCTTGTGCCAATAGCCGAGCACAACCTTGTGTGTGGACCTTAAATAATGTGACCAGGCTCCGCGGGGGGGTGTGGGTGGTGCCAACCACTTACATGACCCCCAAATAAATCAAGCATGAATAGTAATCACAGAAGCCTCGGACCGACTCGGGAGGGGTCCAATGACCCCTCCTCGTGCTTGAACCCGCCTGAGGAGGGGGGCGCACCGACGCCCCCCCACCCTCCGGCTCACGAAAACTTACCGATGATGACGGAGGAGTACGCCTGTCCGTTCTGTCCACGACGATTCCCCAAGAAAACAGGGTTAGGTGTCCATAAAAGACGGGCCCACCCGGAGGAGCACAATGCTGCACTGGTCGTGGACAGAACGAAGAAGCGTTATACCGATGAAGAACTTGGAATTTGGATCGACGCCGAAGCTCAACTGGTGTTTCGGGGCGTCACGAAATTCATCAATGTTGAGTTAGCCAAAATTAGACCAGACCTTGAAAGGTCGGGCGATGCAATTAAGAGCATGCGCAGGCAACCACAATACAAGGAGGGCGTTACGCGACGATTAGCCGAACTTAAGGTTTTAGCTGAAACGGCCGCGCGTACGCCGACTCCTGATGTTACCCCTGAGGCCCCGAACACACCGAATGTGCCCACGCTGCCATCTGTCACAGGCTTTGAATATAGCGAACTCGCCGCGTGGGCCAGAGCGGAGGCGTCGATCATAAATTCCGGAGGCACGCGCAACATCAACCTGGTGTTGGCACGGCAGTTCCCCCGATTTGGAAGAACCGGCGCCGATCTCAGGAGACTTAGAGTTAGCCCATTATACAAGAGAGAATTGGCGGCCATCCTTTCGGAGGGGACCTCGGCCGACGACCGGGTTGATGTTGCCGCCCCTATTACTATGAATGACATTAATCGAAGCGACGTGTGGCTTTACCTTGACACACTCCGCGCCGACT
>JAIUSX010000566.1:15000-26186 GCA_026573805.1 Hesperophylax magnus
TATCAAAAGAAAGTACATATTACATATTGGATGCTTTGCCCGTCCAACTAGGAAAGTTTCCCGTTCTAGGACAGACAAATTGACATGTTTAGTTCATATTATTACTGAAATGTACATAATTACATAACAAAAACCAAAAAAAAAATATTTCATTTTTTTTCTCTGAAACTAAGTTGTGTAATAAAGAAAATGTATATAATAAATATAAGTACACATACATTGTTTTGTGAGAAGTAGAAAAAATTAATCTGGTAGCATATATTATAATCGGATTTACCGAATTAACCTGGTAACATAAAATATTAAAATTTACAGAGTATGAGGTAAGCGTTGTAACTAGAATGTGTAATAAATTATGTGCATGATTGTTTTCACTGAATTAAAACATGAATTCAGAACAAATTACATTATACGACAATACGATAGTATACATACATACATACATACATACATACATACATACATACATACATACATACATACGTACGTACATTCTTTTCACCATACCCCGAATGAGGGACACTCGAATGGAGTGTGTGCCTCGGGGGCTTTTTTTATGCGATTTTTTTATTCAAAAGATATCTGAAAAAAAAATGGTATAAGTTTGTACTTTATCGATTTACCGCTTTATTACAATCAGTTTCAATTCTGAAAATAATACTTAAATTAATAAAGACAGACACACAATCCAAATGTGTATTTTGACCATTTATGATTTTAGTATGAAAAGGTACGATTTTGTATTATACATTTAAAGGAATAAGTACTGATAAGTATCTACCTAGAAATGCCTATGAATTTTTATTTTATTTTGTACGCTTTTCAAATGTAATTGATGTGTTGTCTTGGTTACACATTAAACAGCATTAATGTTTTCTCGCTAGAACAGTCGCATAGTCTCCGGTGTTATTATTTTCAAAAACCTTCCGGTACTCCCGAAAATTACGAAAATTTTGTTTTTTTTAATACTATCTTACGACTATATTAACAGTGCTATTATTTACAACCCAACAGTGTATTTCTTTTGTTCAAAAACGCGCTATTGCCCGTTTTTACGAGTGGTTTCTGTGCTACGTAGTGTTTGTTAAGATTGTGTACCTATTTTTGATATTTTTTTTTCAGTTTTAGAAGTTTCCAAGAAAACAATCTTCTGTGACGTCGTTTGTTTAGGATATTTTTTCACACCACGTGTGCTTTGGTTTCCATGGATTGTTTTTATATTATTTTGAATTTGCCCCAAAACGTTTTTTTACGTTTAATTTTCACTTTTCTTTCATTTTTCAGTGTAAATGGCGTCTGGTGCGGTTTCGTCGGAGGATTCTGATGGCTCCACCAGGAATCCTGGAGATCCTTTGGGGGGACCGTGAAAAAAACCTTATGAAAAATATTCAGGAACTAATTTCCTCCACATCGCCTACTGCTGGACCCTCTAAGACCACAAAATCCAAAAGGAAGTCCCACAGGGAACAATTGACCATTGACTCAGACAGTGAAGTTGGATCAGAACAAGATACTGCTCGGCGTATCCCGTTTTAAGCTGATAACCAGGAAATGGCTTTGCCATTGCACCCTCAACCACTCCGAATGCCGAAAATAAGAAACGGGGGTTAGGTATGTATGTATTTATTTATATAATTTGTACATTTATTTATAACAATTACGGGTAAAATAGCCATAATTGTACCATTTATGCAGTGTATATGCAATGCCAAAAATCTCGCAAATGCGCTATAGGACACAAAAAATAAATCTATTTTTTTATCTACCGCATTCAAAAAGCACGTAGCTCTCCCCCACAGGTGAGTTCATAAATAAATTAGTGCGGCTCGCTCTACTATATAGAAGACGTCATTTTTATGACGTCCTCGAGAGTGAGACTCTGGTACAAAAAAAAAATAATTTGGCCAGTATCTCATTATTAGATAAGTGATCGTTTATTACTTGAAAAAATATTTAAGCAAATCAATACCTCTACTTGTCTCTAGGGAGTGGTAATTGGTCATGCCTAATATATAAATCGATGGGTAAAGCCAAGGGTAACGTCCATAGAGCCGCGAGAATAAAAACCTTAAACCTTAAATTAAAAAGCAGTTTCCGAGTTGTTCCTCTGAAGGGGTACTGTCAGTGCCTAAAACAGGGCAAGAAAGTGGTGGGTCTCCTCCAGAATGTTATTTATTTATTTTTTTAACCGAATTTTCGAAAAAAAGAAAATGGAGACGTGTCCCGTATTCTGGTTAGGTTAGGGGTTAGTGACCGGATAAATCGTCAAAATGAAAATTCAACAAACCTTTAAACGGCGATGTGAGGTCATGAAAAGTGATGAAACAAAAACTAGGTTGAATAGGTTACGAGTATAAGTATTTAACCCAATTTTTGTTTCATCACTTTTAATGACTTCATATCACTTTTTCAATGTGTGTTCGGTTGTCATTGTGGTGATTTATCATGCAACCTGATTGCATTTATCAATTATCTTTTAATTTTAATTAATTAATTTATTTCATCGACACTCGTGGCGGTTTTCGATAAACTTAGTGTGGCTTTCTTCAGTCACCCTATGTATTATGATTATATATAAAATTTATGATCAATATGTTTCCTTGCTAACTCAACACGGTGACTGTTCAACACACTTTTAAAAAGTGATATAGAATCATTAAAAACGATTTTTTTTTTTTAAACCTAACCTAACATAACCTAACCTTACCTAACCTAACCCAACCTAACCTAACCTAACCTGACCTGACCTAACCTAACCTACTTAACCCAATAAAAAAAAAGTTTTTGTTTCATCGCTTTCCATGACTTTACATAACTTTTTAAATATGTGATGAATTATCATTTTGATGATTTATCCCGGTCACCGATCAATATAATATACAGAAACCCATCTTACGACTTGTAGTACGATAATATCGTAAAAAGAATTCAATTCACAAACCTTTCATCTTTTTTTTCGTCTCTTGATGAGTTCAAAACATTGTAGACGATAGATGATGGCGTAGCCATTTCATAGAAAATTAGGTTTTTTGTTATTATTCTTCTTATGCTGCGTGTACCCGAGTGTCGTATTTATGTGTGAATAAAAATTATAAATAATAATAGTAATTATTTATTTTCTGGAATAACTTTACTGATGAGTAAAACCTAAAATTGTAATATTTAATTATATCGAAGATAATATTAGCGAATTCTAAAAGAAAATCTGAAAGAGAAAAATCACCAAAATAATCAGTCCTAGATGTGACCGTGTATCCTTTTCTGATTTTTCTGTTTAAGATTTTCGTTAAATTAAATTCAATTAAATAAATAATTTTCGTCAGGAGGTGAGGGAATCCAATTCAGAGCGGCGGGCGGGCGCGCGGGTAAAGCGCGGGAGTAACCGGGACGCACTTAACGGCCCTCGACGTGTTTTCAAAATTTTCTTATTTAAAAAAAATATATTTATTTTTTTTAAATTTCAGAATCGAACTCAGAACGTCACTCTTAGTGTAGAATAATAAATTTAGCCGGTTCGGTGCAGCGGGGCCGGCGATGAGTGGGATCTGATATCGAGTAGCGGCCGCGGGTGAACGGCGGGAGTAACTGCGACGCACCCGATGACGCCATTTGCCCCGGGCACGGTGTGATTTAAAAAAAAAAAAAAAACTTATTTTTTGACGTATTTTATTTCAGAATCTAATTCGGAACGCCATTCTTAGTGTAGAATATTAAATTTAAAGGTTTCGGGAGCATTGGGACCGGAGCTGATGAGATCTCATTTCGGGTGGTAGCCGCGGGTAAACGGCGGGAGTAAACGGGCCGCACTTAATGGCCCTCAATGTGAAATTGTAAATTATTTATTTTTAAAGATTTTTATTTCGGAATCGAATTCGGAACGTCATTCTTGTAGTGTAGAATAATAAATTTAAATGTTTCGAGAGCATTGGGACCGGAGCTGAGAGGATCTCATTTCGGGTGGTAGCCGCGGGTAAACGGCGGGAGTAAACGGGCCGCACTTAATGGCCCTCAGTGTGAAAATGTTTATTGTTTTAGTTTTCTTATCATGTATGTATGTATGTATGTATGTATGTATGTATGTATAATTTAACATTTCGATAGTGAGAAGACGTGAGCGACGAGAGTGACGAGAGTAAATTTATTTTTTCGAGACCGAGCGTGAGATGCGAACGCTCGCGGGCAGACGGCCGGAGATGAGGCGACGCGGGTCGCGCTACTGCGGCCGGTTTCGCGAGAGGCCCGACCGCCCGGGCGTCCGTCCGAGCGCAGTCGAGGAGTCGGAGCGGGCGCATCGCGGTCTGCAATAGTCGGTGAATTTGTTTTATTCGAATCCCTTTTAAAATCGTTTTCTTATTATGTATGTATGTGACTTATGTATAAATAAACAAAAATCTCTTCACTTTATATGTTTTGTTATGATTTTTTTTCTCCTATTTACATATGTGCGTAAAATTTTATTATAATTTTTTTACACTTCACAGACGAGTGTTTTTGGACTCTTGTAGAGGTAAAAATGTTAATTTTTATTTGAATATATTTATAAAAAAATAATTATGTTCGTGTAAATATGAGTTTATTTGATTTAATTTCACTGACGCTGGTCAATGTCGTCTATTAAGTTGTTTTTTTTTTTAACTCACCGGGAACGGTATGTCAACGTTGTCACCGAATAATGAAAATAATTTAACATTTCGAAAATGAGAAGGCGAAAGCGACGAGAGTAAATTTATTTACCGAGACCGAGCGTTAGATGTGAACGCTCGCGGGCAGACGGCCCGAGGTGAGGCGACGTAGCTCGCGCTAGTTTTGCCTTGAGAGGCCCGACCGCCCGGGCGTCCGTCTGAGCGCAGTCGAGGGGTCGGAGCGGGCGCATCGCGGTCTGTAATAGTCGGTGAATTTGTTTTATTCGAATCCCTTTTAAAATCGTTTTCTTATTATGTATGTATGTATGTATGTATGAATGTATGTATGTATGTATGTATGTATGTATGTATAGTTTAACATTTCGATAGTGAGAAGACGTGAGCGACGAGAGTAAATTTATTTACCGAGACCGAGCGTGAGATGTGAACGCTCGCGGGCAGAAAGCCCGAGGTGAGGCGACGTAGCTCGCGCTAGTTCTGCCTTGAGAGGCCCGACCGCCCGGGCGTCCGTCTGAGCGCAGTCGAGGGTTCGGAGCGGGCGCATCGCGGTCTCGGTCTACAGTCGGTGAATTTGTTTTATTCGAATCCCTTTTAAATTTGTTATCTTATGTATGTATAAATATACAAAAATCTCTTCACTTTATATGTTTTAATTAATTTATAATAAACTCCCGGGAACGGTATGTCAACGTTATCACTGAATAAATTATATAATTTAACAATTCTAAAATGTTGCCTAGTCTTGTGGGTGCCGGGTGAATTTACTCTATGTATTAGGTTAGGTTAGGTTAGGTTAGGTTAGGTAAGGTAAGGTTAGGTTAGGTTTGGTTAGATTAGGTTAGGTTAGGTTAGGTTAGGTAAGGTTAGGTTAGGTTAGGTTAGGTTAGGTTGGGTTGGGTTAGGTTAGGTTAGGTTAGGTTGGGTTAGGTTAGGTTAGGTTAGGTTAGGTTAGGTTAGGTTAGGTTAGGTTAGGTTAGGTTAGGTTAGGTTGGGTTAGGTTAGGTTAGGTTAGGTTAGGTTAGGTTAGGTTAGGTTAGATCAGGTTAGGTGCGATTACAACTTTTTAATTTTTGCAAATAGATAAATTGACAAAAATTTTTGCCAATAAAATTTTATGCCAATAAAATTTTTTGCCAATAATTATTAGCAAAAAATTGATCTTTGTCAATGGAATTTAAATTTTAAAAAGTAAAATAAATACAAAACAATACTGTTCTTGTATACGTCAACTCACCTGAGATCAAATGGGAAAATAATTCACCCGACTCCAGATATTTTCATATCGGAGGGTTCGGCCCGGTAGAACTCCCAACAGGGCCTATAAATAAATCCTACTGATCCCTCAACATAAACATTTAAAAAATCTTTTGTTATCCTACATGTATTCAATATGACCGACTTTTGCATCTTTATATATAATTTTTTTGATAGATCTAATAAGCCTAAATTTTTTATAAGAGAGCTAGGTATAATGCCAGTAGCCGAAATAACGAATGGTAATATTTTTATAGTCTGAGAATGCCAAATTCTTTTTATTTCATTTCCTAAATCTGTGTATTTTCTTATTTTTTCACTAACAGATTTTTGAATATTACAGGAAATTCGGAATAGCGACATCGATGATATAAGTTATTTTTTAAAATTTTGTCATGTAAAACTATATCGGTTCTATTATGACTAATCGCTCGATCTGTTAGTTATATATTTAGTTAGTTATGTTAGTTATTTATTATTATTATATCTATGTTAAGTTTTTATTTTTATTTGAAATATGTTCTTATTATGTAAATTTGAAATAACTACGTACAGCTATGTATTAAGTTTTTTTTAAACTCACCGGGAACGGTCGGTCGGTATCACCGATTAAATGAATTAATTTAAAATTTCCAAAATGCGAAGACGAAAGTAAGTGACGGGAGTAAATTTATTTACCTAGACCGAGCGCGAGATGCGAACGCTCGCGGGCAGACGGCCGCAGGTGACGCGACCAGTGTGCCCGGTTTCGCGAGCCGCCCGAGGCCCGACTGCCCGGCCGCCTGCGCGCCTTCGAGGGGTCGGAGCGGGCGCATCGCGCTCGGCGCCGTCCCGAGCGAGAACGCGACCCGGCACAGCTTTGTGCCCGCCGAGTGTGGCGGGCTCTCGATGCACGGCGTTCGCAAACTGCGGCGGCCTATCGGTCGTGTCGGCGGTGTTATTTGCGAGAAACTACGTGACGCCCGCTTCTGCGCGGCGTTCGCGCTCATGTTTTGACTCTGGAGTTCCGCGCGAGCAGAATTTTCAAAAGCAAAGGCGGAGGATTTTATCCCCGTCTCACTGTTGCCTCGCCAAAGGCGTGCGCTTTCGGTGTACACGTTTTACGAATGGGAATTATAAATCGGACGATAGCGTCGTCGCGGGTGCGGTCTCTCTCTCTCGGGCGGGAGCCGTCCTACGCGCGCTTTCTTCGTTTGAAGCAAAAATTTTCCCGCGGAGCTTTCGTCTAGCCGACGGTGGCCGAGCGGGAGAATATAGCGGTACGCATAATGAGCGTGGACTCGTGCGGGTGACTCCGTCGCGTGTTCTTTAACGCCGTGTTGTCCGCGCCCTCTACGCGAGGGCGGGCCTCTGTCGTTCGGAGGATTAAAAACCCTCCGACGGTGGTGCAGCTCCCTGGTTGATCCTGCCAGTAATCATATGCTTGTCTCAAAGACTAAGCCATGCAAGTCTCAGTAAAAGCCGAATTAAGGTGAAACCGCGAATGGCTCAATATATCAGTTTTGGTTCCTTAGATCGTACACGGTTACTTGGATAACTGTGGCAATTCTAGAGCTAATACATGCAAACGAGGTTCTGACCGGTAACGGGAGGAATGCTTTTATTAGATCAAAAACCAATCGGCGGCGGGGTTCGCGCCCCGTCCGTCGCCATTCGAGATGACTCTAGATAACTTTGAGCTGATCGCACGGTCTAGCACCGGCGACGCATCTTTCAAATGTCTGCCTTATCAACTGTCCGATGGTAGTTTATGCGACTACCATGGTTGTCACGGGTAACGGGGAATCAGGGTTCGATTCCGGAGAGGGAGCCTGAGAAACGGCTACCACATCCACGGAAGGCAGCAGGCGCGCAAATTACCCACTCCCGGCACGGGGAGGTAGTGACGAAAAATAACGATACGGGACTCGTCGAGGCCTCGTGATCGGAATGATTACACTTTAAATCCTTTAATGAGGATCCATTGGAGGGCAAGTCTGGTGCCAGCAGCCGCGGTAATTCCAGCTCCAATAGCATATACTAAAGTTGTTGCGGTTAAAAAGCTCGTAGTTGAAATTGTGTCCTGCGGTGTCGGTCTACCGAATGCGGTACGACAGGCACGTCTGCGGGGCTTCTCGCCGGTGCGTCCACCGCCGGCGTGTGTCGGTCGGCCTCACGGTCGGCCGCGCACCGAGGCGGGCCGTCGCGGCTGTTTACTTTGAACAAATTAGAGTGCTCAAAGCGGGCTAACACTTGCCTGAATATTGTACGCATGGAATAATAGAATAGGACCTCGGTTCTGTTTTGTTGGCTTTCTGATACCAGAGGTAATGATTAATAGGGACGACTGGGGGCATTCGTATTGAGACGTTAGAGGTGAAATTCTTGGATCGTCGCAAGACGGACTAAAGCGAAAGCATTTGCCAAAGGTGTTTTCATTAATCAAGAACGAAAGTTAGAGGTTCGAAGGCGATTAGATACCGCTGTAGTTCTAACCATAAATGATGCCAGCCAGCGATCCGCCGAAGTTTCATAATTTTAACCCGGTGGGCAGCTCCCGGGAAACCAAAGCTTTCGGGCTCCGGGGGGAGTATGGTTGCAAAGCTGAAACTTAAAGGAATTGACGGAAGGGCACCACCAGGAGTGGAGCCTGCGGCTTAATTCGACTCAACACGGGAAAACTCACCAGGCCCGGACACTGGAAGGATTGACGGATTAACAGCTCTTTCTCGATTCGGTGGGTGGTGGTGCATGGCCGCTCTTAGTTGGTGGAGCGATTTGTCAGGTTAATTCCGGTAACGAACGTAACTCTAGCCTATTAAATAGACGTGCAACCGGTATCACGAGGGTCCGTGTGCGCGCGGCTTCGGCGTTCGCGCGTCGGGGTCGTGCGTTTCGCGGTCTTCACTACCGGCGTACAATGAAAATCTTCTTAGAGGGACCGGCGGTATATATAGCCGCACGAGATTGAGCAATAGCAGGTCTGTGATGCCCTTAGATGTCCTGGGCCGCACGCGCGCTACACTGAAGGGATCAGCGTGTCCTCCTTGGCCTAACGGCCCGGGTAACCCGATGAAACCCCTTCGTGATAGGGATTGGGGTTTGCAATTCTCCCCCATGAACGAGGAATTCCTAGTAAAAGCGAGTCACCAGCTCGCGTTGATTGCGTCCCTGCCCTTTGTACACACCGCCCGTCGCTACTACCGATGGATGATTTGGTGAGGTCTTCGGACTGGTGCGCGGAAGCTCTCACGGGCATCCGACGCGTCGGAAAGTTTGACCGAATTTGATCATTTAGAGGAAGTAAAAGTCGTAACAAGGTTTCCGTAGGTGAACCTGCGGAAGGATCATTTCCTGTGTTTAATGTGTTTGTGAAAACATATACATATACATATACCATAATCGAACGAATGCTAAATTACTGCATCGGAGATCGCCCTAGGGCGCCGATGCGAACCGAGAACCGCCGGCGTCGAGCGGAGGAGGGCTCCGTCCTCTATCCGCTCGTCCGGTGAAATTTTACCCGTCGCCGTGAAGGCGGCGGTACAAAATTAATTTTTTTGTCGAATGAAATTATTAACATTTCGAAAACGCAAACCAAATTGTAAAAACCGAAAACTTGACATATATTCATTTATGTGTGTTTGTTATCATTATTACCCTGAACGGCGGATCACTCGGCTCGTGGGTCGATGAAGAACGCAGCTAAATGCGCGTCAGAGTGTGAACTGCAGGACACATGAGCATCGACATTTCGAACGCACATTGCGGTCCGAGCAAGACGTAGTTTGTCGACGGACCACTCCTGTTTGAGGGTCGCGCACACAATGCGACCAGACTGTTCTCTCGCCCCCGTCCTCGGACGTGGGCGCGCAGAGCGAGCGTTGCCGGCGTCGCCGGGGCCCGCGCGCGTCGTCTCCTCGGAGACGCGCGCGCCGGGACCTCGGCGTCCGGTTAAATTTGACGAAGTGCTCTCTCGATGCGCGCGATTTCCGCTTGCGTTATGCCAAACGCGGAGGGACGCGTGCGAGCCTTGAGCTAGCGACGACGCTGAAAACTGGCCAGTCTACCGCGCGAGCGGTCGGCTGTACGGGGCGATCTTCGCGCTCTCGGCCGCGCGCACCTCCGCGGACGCTCGTCGGTTTCGCGCCCCGCTTGACAGAGTCTGCACGGGCGAGAATACGCGCACTGCTCGCGCGTACTTCTCGAATTTATAAAATTTTTGTTGTCGACCTCAAATCAGGAGAGATCACCCGCCGAACTTAAGCATATCAGTAAGCGGAGGAAAAGAAACTAACGAGGATTCCCCGAGTAGCGGCGAGCGAAACGGGAAGAGCCCAGCGCTGAATCCTGCGGCCCCGGCGGGCCGCCGGGAAATGTAGCGTTCGGGAGGAGAGTTATACATACACGCGCGGTCATTAGTCACGGCTGCCTGTCCAAGTTCATCTTGAACGGGGCCCGCTTACCCGCAGAGGGTGCCAGGCCCGTGGTGACGGTAGCCGGCCGCGACGGTCTCTCTCCCTAGAGTCGGGTTGCTTGAGAGTGCAGCCCTAAGTGGGTGGTAAACTCCATCTAAGGCTAAATACTACCACGAGACCGATAGCGAACAAGTACCGTGAGGGAAAGTTGAAAAGAACTTTGAAGAGAGAGTTAAAGAGTACGTGAAACCGTTCAGGGGTAAACCTGTGGAACTCAAACGAGCGAACGGGGAGATTCATCGTGTCTTCCGTCGGGGCTCGCGCCTCGCGCAAACCTTCGCCTTCGGCTTTCGGGTCGGGGCGGTGGGTGCGCGGGTGCGTCGTCAGGCTCCCGGAGCGCGTGCACTTCTCCCTTAGTATAACACCGCGACCCGTCGCGCCGCGGTCGAATGCGCCGTGCGGTTGACCCGTCTCGCTCTGCGAGGCGGAGCCGCGGTGTCCACGGCCGCGGCGTACATTACGCAGCGACGGTAGAGAACGAGGATCGCGTCCGCCCCTCGCGGGCGTCCGTCGCGCTGCAGCGGCGTCCTTCGCGTGGCCCCCGGCGTCTAGTGCGTCGCGGGTGTCGCGCGTCGGGTGTCCGTCGTTAGCGGCGCGCTCTCGGACGGGACGCGTCCCGGTCGGCGGTGGTTTTGTTTTGGGCACTCACAGGACCCGTCTTGAAACACGGACCAAGGAGTCTAGCATGTGCGCGAGTCATTGGGAACACTGATAAACCCAGAGGCGAAATGAAAGTGAAAGGCCGGCCTCGAGCCGGTCGCAGGGAAGATGCGCGGGCGTCGTCAGACGCCCCGCCGCATTCCCGAGGCGTTTCGAGAAAGCCCCCGTGCGA
>JAIUSX010000567.1:0-10000 GCA_026573805.1 Hesperophylax magnus
TTACGGGTAAAATAGCCATAATTGTACCATTTATGCAGTGTATATGCAATGCCAAAAATCTCGCAAATGCGCTATAGGACACAAAAAATAAATCTATTTTTTTATCTACCGCATTCAAAAAGCACGTAGCTCTCCCCCACAGGTGAGTTCATAAATAAATTAGTGCGGCTCGCTCTACTATATAGAAGACGTCATTTTTATGACGTCCTCGAGAGTGAGACTCTGGTACAAAAAAAAAATAATTTGGCCAGTATCTCATTATTAGATAAGTGATCGTTTATTACTTGAAAAAATATTTAAGCAAATCAATACCTCTACTTGTCTCTAGGGAGTGGTAATTGGTCATGCCTAATATATAAATCGATGGGTAAAGCCAAGGGTAACGTCCATAGAGCCGCGAGAATAAAAACCTTAAACCTTAAATTAAAAAGCAGTTTCCGAGTTGTTCCTCTGAAGGGGTACTGTCAGTGCCTAAAACAGGGCAAGAAAGTGGTGGGTCTCCTCCAGAATGTTATTTATTTATTTTTTTAACCGAATTTTCGAAAAAAAGAAAATGGAGACGTGTCCCGTATTCTGGTTAGGTTAGGGGTTAGTGACCGGATAAATCGTCAAAATGAAAATTCAACAAACCTTTTTTAAACGGCGATGTGAGGTCATGAAAAGTGATGAAACAAAAACTAGGTTGAATAGGTTACGAGTATAAGTATTTAACCCAATTTTTGTTTCATCACTTTTAATGACTTCATATCACTTTTTCAATGTGTGTTCGGTTGTCATTGTGGTGATTTATCATGCAACCTGATTGCATTTATCAATTATCTTTTAATTTTAATTAATTAATTTATTTCATCGACACTCGTGGCGGTTTTCGATAAACTTAGTGTGGCTTTCTTCAGTCACCCTATGTATTATGATTATATATAAAATTTATGATCAATATGTTTCCTTGCTAACTCAACACGGTGACTGTTCAACACACTTTTAAAAAGTGATATAGAATCATTAAAAACGATTTTTTTTTTTTAAACCTAACCTAACATAACCTAACCTTACCTAACCTAACCCAACCTAACCTAACCTAACCTGACCTGACCTAACCTAACCTACTTAACCCAATAAAAAAAAAGTTTTTGTTTCATCGCTTTCCATGACTTTACATAACTTTTTAAATATGTGATGAATTATCATTTTGATGATTTATCCCGGTCACCGATCAATATAATATACAGAAACCCATCTTACGACTTGTAGTACGATAATATCGTAAAAAGAATTCAATTCACAAACCTTTCATCTTTTTTTTCGTCTCTTGATGAGTTCAAAACATTGTAGACGATAGATGATGGCGTAGCCATTTCATAGAAAATTAGGTTTTTTGTTATTATTCTTCTTATGCTGCGTGTACCCGAGTGTCGTATTTATGTGTGAATAAAAATTATAAATAATAATAGTAATTATTTATTTTCTGGAATAACTTTACTGATGAGTAAAACCTAAAATTGTAATATTTAATTATATCGAAGATAATATTAGCGAATTCTAAAAGAAAATCTGAAAGAGAAAAATCACCAAAATAATCAGTCCTAGATGTGACCGTGTATCCTTTTCTGATTTTTCTGTTTAAGATTTTCGTTAAATTAAATTCAATTAAATAAATAATTTTCGTCAGGAGGTGAGGGAATCCAATTCAGAGCGGCGGGCGGGCGCGCGGGTAAAGCGCGGGAGTAACCGGGACGCACTTAACGGCCCTCGACGTGTTTTCAAAATTTTCTTATTTAAAAAAAATATATTTATTTTTTTTAAATTTCAGAATCGAACTCAGAACGTCACTCTTAGTGTAGAATAATAAATTTAGCCGGTTCGGTGCAGCGGGGCCGGCGATGAGTGGGATCTGATATCGAGTAGCGGCCGCGGGTGAACGGCGGGAGTAACTGCGACGCACCCGATGACGCCATTTGCCCCGGGCACGGTGTGATTTAAAAAAAAAAAAAAAACTTATTTTTTGACGTATTTTATTTCAGAATCTAATTCGGAACGCCATTCTTAGTGTAGAATATTAAATTTAAAGGTTTCGGGAGCATTGGGACCGGAGCTGATGAGATCTCATTTCGGGTGGTAGCCGCGGGTAAACGGCGGGAGTAAACGGGCCGCACTTAATGGCCCTCAATGTGAAATTGTAAATTATTTATTTTTAAAGATTTTTATTTCGGAATCGAATTCGGAACGTCATTCTTGTAGTGTAGAATAATAAATTTAAATGTTTCGAGAGCATTGGGACCGGAGCTGAGAGGATCTCATTTCGGGTGGTAGCCGCGGGTAAACGGCGGGAGTAAACGGGCCGCACTTAATGGCCCTCAGTGTGAAAATGTTTATTGTTTTAGTTTTCTTATCATGTATGTATGTATGTATGTATGTATGTATGTATGTATAATTTAACATTTCGATAGTGAGAAGACGTGAGCGACGAGAGTGACGAGAGTAAATTTATTTTTTCGAGACCGAGCGTGAGATGCGAACGCTCGCGGGCAGACGGCCGGAGATGAGGCGACGCGGGTCGCGCTACTGCGGCCGGTTTCGCGAGAGGCCCGACCGCCCGGGCGTCCGTCCGAGCGCAGTCGAGGAGTCGGAGCGGGCGCATCGCGGTCTGCAATAGTCGGTGAATTTGTTTTATTCGAATCCCTTTTAAAATCGTTTTCTTATTATGTATGTATGTGACTTATGTATAAATAAACAAAAATCTCTTCACTTTATATGTTTTGTTATGATTTTTTTTCTCCTATTTACATATGTGCGTAAAATTTTATTATAATTTTTTTACACTTCACAGACGAGTGTTTTTGGACTCTTGTAGAGGTAAAAATGTTAATTTTTAGAATATATTTATAAAAAAATAATTATGTTCGTGTAAATATGAGTTTATTTGATTTAATTTCACTGACGCTGGTCAATGTCGTCTATTAAGTTGTTTTTTTTTTTAACTCACCGGGAACGGTATGTCAACGTTGTCACCGAATAATGAAAATAATTTAACATTTCGAAAATGAGAAGGCGAAAGCGACGAGAGTAAATTTATTTACCGAGACCGAGCGTTAGATGTGAACGCTCGCGGGCAGACGGCCCGAGGTGAGGCGACGTAGCTCGCGCTAGTTTTGCCTTGAGAGGCCCGACCGCCCGGGCGTCCGTCTGAGCGCAGTCGAGGGGTCGGAGCGGGCGCATCGCGGTCTGTAATAGTCGGTGAATTTGTTTTATTCGAATCCCTTTTAAAATCGTTTTCTTATTATGTATGTATGTATGTATGTATGTATGTATGTATGTATGTATGTATGTATGTATGTATTATATAACATTTCGATAGTGAGAAGACGTGAGCGACGAGAGTAAATTTATTTACCGAGACCGAGCGTGAGATGTGAACGCTCGCGGGCAGAAAGCCCGAGGTGAGGCGACGTAGCTCGCGCTAGTTCTGCCTTGAGAGGCCCGACCGCCCGGGCGTCCGTCTGAGCGCAGTCGAGGGTTCGGAGCGGGCGCATCGCGGTCTCGGTCTACAGTCGGTGAATTTGTTTTATTCGAATCCCTTTTAAATTTGTTATCTTATGTATGTATAAATATACAAAAATCTCTTCACTTTATATGTTTTAATTAATTTATAATAAACTCCCGGGAACGGTATGTCAACGTTATCACTGAATAAATTATATAATTTAACAATTCTAAAATGTTGCCTAGTCTTGTGGGTGCCGGGTGAATTTACTCTATGTATTAGGTTAGGTTAGGTTAGGTTAGGTTAGGTAAGGTAAGGTTAGGTTAGGTTTGGTTAGATTAGGTTAGGTTAGGTTAGGTTAGGTAAGGTTAGGTTAGGTTAGGTTAGGTTAGGTTGGGTTGGGTTAGGTTAGGTTAGGTTAGGTTGGGTTAGGTTAGGTTAGGTTAGGTTAGGTTAGGTTAGGTTAGGTTAGGTTAGGTTAGGTTAGGTTAGGTTGGGTTAGGTTAGGTTAGGTTAGGTTAGGTTAGGTTAGGTTAGGTTAGATCAGGTTAGGTGCGATTACAACTTTTTAATTTTTGCAAATAGATAAATTGACAAAAATTTTTGCCAATAAAATTTTATGCCAATAAAATTTTTTGCCAATAATTATTAGCAAAAAATTGATCTTTGTCAATGGAATTTAAATTTTAAAAAGTAAAATAAATACAAAACAATACTGTTCTTGTATACGTCAACTCACCTGAGATCAAATGGGAAAATAATTCACCGACTCCAGATATTTTCATATCGGAGGGTTCGGCCCGGTAGAACTCCCAACAGGGCCTATAAATAAATCCTACTGATCCCTCAACATAAACATTTAAAAAATCTTTTGTTATCCTACATGTATTCAATATGACCGACTTTTGCATCTTTATATATAATTTTTTTGATAGATCTAATAAGCCTAAATTTTTTATAAGAGAGCTAGGTATAATGCCAGTAGCCGAAATAACGAATGGTAATATTTTTATAGTCTGAGAATGCCAAATTCTTTTTATTTCATTTCCTAAATCTGTGTATTTTCTTATTTTTTCACTAACAGATTTTTGAATATTACAGGAATTCGGAATAGCGACATCGATGATATAAGTTATTTTTTAAAATTTTGTCATGTAAAACTATATCGGTTCTATTATGACTAATCGCTCGATCTGTTAGTTATATATTTAGTTAGTTATGTTAGTTATTTATTATTATTATATCTATGTTAAGTTTTTATTTTTATTTGAAATATGTTCTTATTATGTAAATTTGAAATAACTACGTACAGCTATGTATTAAGTTTTTTTTAAACTCACCGGGAACGGTCGGTCGGTATCACCGATTAAATGAATTAATTTAAAATTTCCAAAATGCGAAGACGAAAGTAAGTGACGGGAGTAAATTTATTTACCTAGACCGAGCGCGAGATGCGAACGCTCGCGGGCAGACGGCCGCAGGTGACGCGACCAGTGTGCCCGGTTTCGCGAGCCGCCCGAGGCCCGACTGCCCGGCCGCCTGCGCGCCTTCGAGGGGTCGGAGCGGGCGCATCGCGCTCGGCGCCGTCCCGAGCGAGAACGCGACCCGGCACAGCTTTGTGCCCGCCGAGTGTGGCGGGCTCTCGATGCACGGCGTTCGCAAACTGCGGCGGCCTATCGGTCGTGTCGGCGGTGTTATTTGCGAGAAACTACGTGACGCCCGCTTCTGCGCGGCGTTCGCGCTCATGTTTTGACTCTGGAGTTCCGCGCGAGCAGAATTTTCAAAAGCAAAGGCGGAGGATTTTATCCCCGTCTCACTGTTGCCTCGCCAAAGGCGTGCGCTTTCGGTGTACACGTTTTACGAATGGGAATTATAAATCGGACGATAGCGTCGTCGCGGGTGCGGTCTCTCTCTCTCGGGCGGGAGCCGTCCTACGCGCGCTTTCTTCGTTTGAAGCAAAAATTTTCCCGCGGAGCTTTCGTCTAGCCGACGGTGGCCGAGCGGGAGAATATAGCGGTACGCATAATGAGCGTGACTCGTGCGGGTGACTCCGTCGCGTGTTCTTTAACGCCGTGTTGTCCGCGCCCTCTACGCGAGGGCGGGCCTCTGTCGTTCGGAGGATTAAAAACCCTCCGACGGTGGTGCAGCTCCCTGGTTGATCCTGCCAGTAATCATATGCTTGTCTCAAAGACTAAGCCATGCAAGTCTCAGTAAAAGCCGAATTAAGGTGAAACCGCGAATGGCTCAATATATCAGTTTTGGTTCCTTAGATCGTACACGGTTACTTGGATAACTGTGGCAATTCTAGAGCTAATACATGCAAACGAGGTTCTGACCGGTAACGGCGGGAGGAATGCTTTTATTAGATCAAAAACCAATCGGCGGCGGGGTTCGCGCCCCGTCCGTCGCCATTCGAGATGACTCTAGATAACTTTGAGCTGATCGCACGGTCTAGCACCGGCGACGCATCTTTCAAATGTCTGCCTTATCAACTGTCGATGGTAGTTTATGCGACTACCATGGTTGTCACGGGTAACGGGGAATCAGGGTTCGATTCCGGAGAGGGAGCCTGAGAAACGGCTACCACATCCACGGAAGGCAGCAGGCGCGCAAATTACCCACTCCCGGCACGGGGAGGTAGTGACGAAAAATAACGATACGGGACTCGTCCGAGGCCTCGTGATCGGAATGATTACACTTTAAATCCTTTAATGAGGATCCATTGGAGGGCAAGTCTGGTGCCAGCAGCCGCGGTAATTCCAGCTCCAATAGCATATACTAAAGTTGTTGCGGTTAAAAAGCTCGTAGTTGAAATTGTGTCCTGCGGTGTCGGTCTACCGAATGCGGTACGACAGGCACGTCTGCGGGGCTTCTCGCCGGTGCGTCCACCGCCGGCGCGTGTGTCGGTCGGCCTCACGGTCGGCCGCGCACCGAGGCGGGCCGTCGCGGCTGTTTACTTTGAACAAATTAGAGTGCTCAAAGCGGGCTAACACTTGCCTGAATATTGTACGCATGGAATAATAGAATAGGACCTCGGTTCTGTTTTGTTGGCTTTCTGATACCAGAGGTAATGATTAATAGGGACGACTGGGGGCATTCGTATTGAGACGTTAGAGGTGAAATTCTTGGATCGTCGCAAGACGGACTAAAGCGAAAGCATTTGCCAAAGGTGTTTTCATTAATCAAGAACGAAAGTTAGAGGTTCGAAGGCGATTAGATACCGCTGTAGTTCTAACCATAAATGATGCCAGCCAGCGATCCGCCGAAGTTTCATAATTTTAACCCGGTGGGCAGCTCCCGGGAAACCAAAGCTTTCGGGCTCCGGGGGGAGTATGGTTGCAAAGCTGAAACTTAAAGGAATTGACGGAAGGGCACCACCAGGAGTGGAGCCTGCGGCTTAATTCGACTCAACACGGGAAAACTCACCAGGCCCGGACACTGGAAGGATTGACGGATTAACAGCTCTTTCTCGATTCGGTGGGTGGTGGTGCATGGCCGCTCTTAGTTGGTGGAGCGATTTGTCAGGTTAATTCCGGTAACGAACGTAACTCTAGCCTATTAAATAGACGTGCAACCGGTATCACGAGGGTCCGTGTGCGCGCGGCTTCGGCGTTCGCGCGTCGGGGTCGTGCGTTTCGCGGTCTTCACTACCGGCGTACAATGAAAATCTTCTTAGAGGGACCGGCGGTATATATAGCCGCACGAGATTGAGCAATAGCAGGTCTGTGATGCCCTTAGATGTCCTGGGCCGCACGCGCGCTACACTGAAGGGATCAGCGTGTCCTCCTTGGCCTAACGGCCCGGGTAACCCGATGAAACCCCTTCGTGATAGGATTGGGGTTTGCAATTCTCCCCCATGAACGAGGAATTCCTAGTAAAAGCGAGTCACCAGCTCGCGTTGATTGCGTCCCTGCCCTTTGTACACACCGCCCGTCGCTACTACCGATGGATGATTTGGTGAGGTCTTCGGACTGGTGCGCGGAAGCTCTCACGGGCATCCGACGCGTCGGAAAGTTTGACCGAATTTGATCATTTAGAGGAAGTAAAAGTCGTAACAAGGTTTCCGTAGGTGAACCTGCGGAAGGATCATTTCCTGTGTTTAATGTGTTTGTGAAAACATATACATATACATATACCATAATCGAACGAATGCTAAATTACTGCATCGGAGATCGCCCTAGGGCGCCGATGCGAACCGAGAACCGCCGGCGTCGAGCGGAGGAGGGCTCCGTCCTCTATCCGCTCGTCCGGTGAAATTTTACCCGTCGCCGTGAAGGCGGCGGTACAAAATTAATTTTTTTGTCGAATGAAATTATTAACATTTCGAAAACGCAAACCAAATTGTAAAAACCGAAAACTTGACATATATTCATTTATGTGTGTTTGTTATCATTATTACCCTGAACGGCGGATCACTCGGCTCGTGGGTCGATGAAGAACGCA
Organism: Hesperophylax magnus; assembly: GCA_026573805.1. Lineage (NCBI taxonomy): Eukaryota > Metazoa > Arthropoda > Insecta > Trichoptera > Limnephilidae > Hesperophylax > Hesperophylax magnus. Next base: position 7,925 of record JAIUSX010000567.1, read on the forward strand.
GCTAAATGCGCGTCAGAGTGTGAACTGCAGGACACATGAGCATCGACATTTCGAACGCACATTGCGGTCCGAGCAAGACGTAGTTTGTCGACGGACCACTCCTGTTTGAGGGTCGCGCACACAATGCGACCAGACTGTTCTCTCGCCCCCGTCCTCGGACGTGGGCGCGCAGAGCGAGCGTTGCCGGCGTCGCCGGGGCCCGCGCGCGTCGTCTCCTCGGAGACGCGCGCGCCGGGACCTCGGCGTCCGGTTAAATTTGACGAAGTGCTCTCTCGATGCGCGCGATTTCCGCTTGCGTTATGCCAAACGCGGAGGGACGCGTGCGAGCCTTGAGCTAGCGACGACGCTGAAAACTGGCCAGTCTACCGCGCGAGCGGTCGGCTGTACGGGGCGATCTTCGCGCTCTCGGCCGCGCGCACCTCCGCGGACGCTCGTCGGTTTCGCGCCCGCTTGACGGAGTCTGCACGGGCGAGAATACGCGCACTGCTCGCGCGTACTTCTCGAATTTATAAAATTTTTGTTGTCGACCTCAAATCAGGAGAGATCACCCGCCGAACTTAAGCATATCAGTAAGCGGAGGAAAAGAAACTAACGAGGATTCCCCGAGTAGCGGCGAGCGAAACGGGAAGAGCCCAGCGCTGAATCCTGCGGCCCCGGCGGGCCGCCGGGAAATGTAGCGTTCGGGAGGAGAGTTATACATACACGCGCGGTCATTAGTCACGGCTGCCTGTCCAAGTTCATCTTGAACGGGGCCCGCTTACCCGCAGAGGGTGCCAGGCCCGTGGTGACGGTAGCCGGCCGCGACGGTCTCTCTCCCTAGAGTCGGGTTGCTTGAGAGTGCAGCCCTAAGTGGGTGGTAAACTCCATCTAAGGCTAAATACTACCACGAGACCGATAGCGAACAAGTACCGTGAGGGAAAGTTGAAAAGAACTTTGAAGAGAGAGTTAAAGAGTACGTGAAACCGTTCAGGGGTAAACCTGTGGAACTCAAACGAGCGAACGGGGAGATTCATCGTGTCTTCCGTCGGGGCTCGCGCCTCGCGCAAACCTTCGCCTTCGGCTTTCGGGTCGGGGCGGTGGGTGCGCGGGTGCGTCGTCAGGCTCCCGGAGCGCGTGCACTTCTCCCTTAGTATAACACCGCGACCCGTCGCGCCGCGGTCGAATGCGCCGTGCGGTTGACCCGTCTCGCTCTGCGAGGCGGAGCCGCGGTGTCCACGGCCGCGGCGTACATTACGCAGCGACGGTAGAGAACGAGGATCGCGTCCGCCCCTCGCGGGCGTCCGTCGCGCTGCAGCGGCGTCCTTCGCGTGGCCCCCGGCGTCTAGTGCGTCGCGGGTGTCGCGCGTCGGGTGTCCGTCGTTAGCGGCGCGCTCTCGGACGGGACGCGTCCCGGTCGGCGGTGGTTTTGTTTTGGGCACTCACAGGACCCGTCTTGAAACACGGACCAAGGAGTCTAGCATGTGCGCGAGTCATTGGGAACACTGATAAACCCAGAGGCGAAATGAAAGTGAAAGGCCGGCCTCGAGCCGGTCGCAGGGAAGATGCGCGGGCGTCGTCAGACGCCCCGCCGCATTCCCGAGGCGTTTCGAGAAAGCCCCCGTGCGATTATCGAGACGCACTGAGAGCGTACACGCTGGGACCCGAAAGATGGTGAACTATGCCTGGTCAGGTCGAAGTCAGGGGAAACCCTGATGGAGGACCGAAGCGATTCTGACGTGCAAATCGATCGTCCGAACTGGGTATAGGGGCGAAAGACTAATCGAACTATCTAATAGCTGGTTCCATCCGAAGTTTCCCTCAGGATAGCTGGCGCTCGAGAAACATGACGGTTTTCGGACCGCCATTCGCACAGTCTCATCCGGTAAAGCGAATGATTAGAGGCATTGGGGCCGAAATGGCCTCAACCTATTCTCAAACTTTAAATGGGTGAGATCTCCTTCTTGCTCGAAGATGAAGTAGGAGCTCGGATGGGAGTGCCAAGTGGGCCAATTTTGGTAAGCAGAACTGGCGCTGTGGGATGAACCAAACGTCGAGTTAAGGCGCCCAATGAACGCTCATCGGATACCATAAAAGGCG
>JAIUSX010000567.1:15000-16935 GCA_026573805.1 Hesperophylax magnus
CTATAGGACACAAAAAATAAATCTATTTTTTTATCTACCGCATTCAAAAGCACGTAGCTCTCCCCCACAGGTGAGTTCATAAATAAATTAGTGCGGCTCGCTCTACTATATAGAAGACGTCATTTTTATGACGTCCTCGAGAGTGAGACTCTGGTACAAAAAAAAAATAATTTGGCCAGTATCTCATTATTAGATAAGTGATCGTTTATTACTTGAAAAAATATTTAAGCAAATCAATACCTCTACTTGTCTCTAGGGAGTGGTAATTGGTCATGCCTAATATATAAATCGATGGGTAAAGCCAAGGGTAACGTCCATAGAGCCGCGAGAATAAAAACCTTAAACCTTAAATTAAAAAGCAGTTTCCGAGTTGTTCCTCTGAAGGGGTACTGTCAGTGCCTAAAACAGGGCAAGAAAGTGGTGGGTCTCCTCCAGAATGTTATTTATTTATTTTTTTAACCGAATTTTCGAAAAAAGAAAATGGAGACGTGTCCCGTATTCTGGTTAGGTTAGGGGTTAGTGACCGGATAAATCGTCAAAATGAAAATTCAACAAACCTTTAAACGGCGATGTGAGGTCATGAAAAGTGATGAAACAAAAACTAGGTTGAATAGGTTACGAGTATAAGTATTTAACCAATTTTTGTTTCATCACTTTTAATGACTTCATATCACTTTTTCAATGTGTGTTCGGTTGTCATTGTGGTGATTTATCATGCAACCTGATTGCATTTATCAATTATCTTTTAATTTTAATTAATTAATTTATTTCATCGACACTCGTGGCGGTTTTCGATAAACTTAGTGTGGCTTCTTCAGTCACCCTATGTATTATGATTATATATAAAATTTATGATCAATATGTTTCCTTGCTAACTCAACACGGTGACTGTTCAACACACTTTTAAAAAGTGATATAGAATCATTAAAAACGATTTTTTTTTTTTAAACCTAACCTAACATAACCTAACCTTACCTAACCTAACCCAACCTAACCTAACCTAACCTGACCTGACCTAACCTAACCTACTTAACCCAATAAAAAAAAAGTTTTTGTTTCATCGCTTTCCATGACTTTACATAACTTTTTAAATATGTGATGAATTATCATTTTGATGATTTATCCCGGTCACCGATCAATATAATATACAGAAACCCATCTTACGACTTGTAGTACGATAATATCGTAAAAAGAATTCAATTCACAAACCTTTCATCTTTTTTTTCGTCTCTTGATGAGTTCAAAACATTGTAGACGATAGATGATGGCGTAGCCATTTCATAGAAAATTAGGTTTTTTGTTATTATTCTTCTTATGCTGCGTGTACCCGAGTGTCGTATTTATGTGTGAATAAAAATTATAAATAATAATAGTAATTATTTATTTTCTGAATAACTTTACTGATGAGTAAAACCTAAAATTGTAATATTTAATTATATCGAAGATAATATTAGCGAATTCTAAAAGAAAATCTGAAAGAGAAAATCACCAAATAATCAGTCCTAGATGTGACCGTGTATCCTTTTCTGATTTTTCTGTTTAAGATTTTCGTTAAATTAAATTCAATTAAATAAATAATTTTCGTCAGGAGGTGAGGGAATCCAATTCAGAGCGGCGGGCGGGCGCGCGGGTAAAGCGCGGGAGTAACCGGGACGCACTTAACGGCCCTCGACGTGTTTTCAAAATTTTCTTATTTAAAAAAATATATTTATTTTTTTAAATTTCAGAATCGAACTCAGAACGTCACTCTTAGTGTAGAATAATAAATTTAGCCGGTTCGGTGCAGCGGGGCCGGCGATGAGTGGGATCTGATATCGAGTAGCGGCCGCGGGTGAACGGCGGGAGTAACTGCGACGCACCCGATGACGCCATTTGCCCCGGGCACGGTGTGATTTAAAAAAAAAAAAAAACTTATTTTTTGACGTATTTTATTTC
>JAIUSX010000568.1:0-13093 GCA_026573805.1 Hesperophylax magnus
ACTTATAAAAAACTTTTATTTTTATTTTTCAATATACAAAGTAAAACAAATAAAAAAATCACTTTAGTAATCAATACATACAACTATATATTACACTAGTAACATGTTTTTTTTTCAGTTGTGGCTAAACATGTGTTCCTTCCAATCTTCATTTGCACTCGGAACATGAAAAAGGTTTTTCTCCACTGTGGGTCAGCATGGGGCTCGACAGAAGACCCTTTTAAGAACATAAATAGTTGCACACAGAACATAAAAAAAGTTTTTTCACACTGTATCACACCATTTGGCTCGTCAAATGTGTCTTTCGTGAAAATTAATAGTTACAGTCGGACAAGGTTTTCCTCTACTGTGAGTCAGGTACGTGTTTCTTGACAAAGACCCCCTTTAAGAACATGAATAACCACAATCGGAACATGAAAAAGGCTTTTATCCACTGTGTGTCGTCAAGTGACCCCTATGAGAAAAGAAATAGTTGCACTCGGAACATGAAAAAGGTTCTTCTCTAGTGTGGGTCAGCATGTGACTTGTCAAAGCTCCCTTTCGAGAACATGAATAATTGCATTCGGAACATTTAAAAGGTTTTTCTCCACTGTGGTTAAGCATGTGCCTTGTCAAATTACTTTTATGAGAACATGATCCCGTCCACCCAATCCCAAAAAAGGGGGACCGCTCCGACCCTTCTAACTACCGCCCCATAGCCACCACTTCCATACTCTCGAAGGTATTAGAAAGGTTGGTTAACAACAAATTGCTCACATATCTCGAGAATAACAATATCCTAAGCGATCGACAATATGGATTTCGTCGAAACCGATCGTGTGGCGATCTACTCGGATATGTGACGCATATTTGGGGGCGGTACATGGAACGTTTTGATGAAACTCAAACCGTTGGGTTGGATATCTCCAAAGCCTTTGACAGAGTCTGGCACCGGGCGCTTATCGGGAAGTTACCATCGTATGGGATCCACCCAACCCTGCATAGTTGGATTGCAGACTTTCTGAGGGGAAGAACAATTCAAACCGTGGTTGACGGCTCTTCTTCCTCACCGCACCAAATCAATGCGGGGGTGCCACAAGGATCTGTGCTGTCTCCGACGCTGTTTTTATTGCACATCAACGATCTCGTTGAATGTGCACCAATTCACTGCTACGCTGATGACAGCACCGTACACGAGGGTTATCTTTTTGACAGGCCCCCTTCCACCTATGATGTCCGAACAGCTCGGGAAGTTTTGAAGCAAAAAATTGACCACCACCTCGAAATGGTTCGTGCCTGGGGTAAGGCCAACTTGGTCAGTTTCAACGTCTCAAAAACCCAAGCGTGTCTGATTTCGGCAAAGAGGGAGATCAATGACTGTCTGGTGCAATTTGATGGGAGCACTCTCCCCAATAAAGACTCCTTTGAAATGCTTGGAGTTACTATATCAGACCAGCTCAAGTATCGGGGATCCATAGAAGCCCGAGTAAATCAGGCCTCCAAAAAGTTGGGCGTCTTGTACAGGGCTAGGAGATTCTTCAACAGTGACCAGCTGCTGACCCTGTACAAGTCTCAAGTCCGCCCAACTATTGAATTTGGGAGCCACCTTTGGGCTGGTGCCCCAAAATACTTGATAAACCTGCTTGAATCTGTGCAAAGGAGAGCGATCCGTCTGATTGACAATCCGTTGTTAACAGACCGATTGCCTTCTCTAATGCATAGACGCAATGTAGGCATGCTGTATCTGTTCTAAAGGTATTTCAATGGAGCCTGCTCCAAGGAGCTAGCAGCATTGATTCCTGATGCACCGGTGCACGTGCGCAAAACTCGACGGACACGAACTGAACACCCGTTCACGGTTGACGTTGGCTTCATGAGAACGGGCCGTTTTTACGACTCGTTTTTGTGTAAGTCGGCTCGTATGTGGAATGAGCTACCGGCATCTGTTTTTCCTCCCTCCTATAATCCGAGCCTCTTCAAGGCCCGTATTAACAAATCCCTTCCTAGAGCCCCTACCTTATTCCGCCTCACAACGCCGCCCAACCGGGTGGTGACATAGTTCCCCTGTCTGTACACTGCACAGGCAGGGACGCTCTTGTGAGGTGTCACATAAAAAAAAAAAAATAAATATAAAAAAAATGAATAGTTGCACTGAAAACATGGAAAAGGTTTTTCTCCATTGTGGGTCAGTATGTGGCTCAACAGACTACCCTTTTTAGTACATGAATAGTTGCACTTGGAACAGGAAAAAGGTTTCTCTCCACTGTGGGTTAGCATGTGTCTTGTCAAATTACTCTTTTGAGAACATGAATACTTGCACTGGGAACATGAAAAAGGTTTTTCTTCACTGTGGGTCAAAAGGTGTTTTCTAAAAGCTTTCTTTTGAGAATGTGAATAGTTGCAGTCGGAACATAAAAATCGTTTTTCTGCACAGTGAGTAAGCAAGTGTCTTGTTAAAGCTCCCTTTCGAGAAAATGAATAATTGCAGTCGGAATAGATAAATGGTTTTTCTCCACTGTGGGTAAGCATGTGTCGAGTCAAATTACTCTTATGAGAACATGAATATTTGCAATGGAAACATAAAAAAGGTTTTTCTACACTATGGGTCATTATGTGGCTCGTCAGACTACCCTTTTCAGTACACGAATAGTTGCGTTCGGAAGAGGAAAATGGTTTTTCTCCACTGTGGGTAATCATGTGTCTTGTGAAATTACTCTTATAGGAACATGAATAGTTGCATTGGGAACACGAAAAAGGTTTTTCTCTACTGTGAGTCAGCATGTGTCTTGTCAAAATAGACTTATAAGAGCAGGAGTAGTTACAATGAGGACAGGATGATCGTTTTTCCACAGGATGTGTCTTCAAATCTGTGAAAAAAGGCGATTAAGGCTCAACAAGTTTTATCACATCCACAAAGAAAAAACGTAAAAATTCATTCATAAAATAGGAAAGCACGAATTGATAAATTATATAATAAATGTCGGTTTTACCTGCTGTATGGGCAATTTTTTAAAAACGTTCTAAGCATTCCTTTTTAACATCCGGCAGGTCTATATCAATTTCCATATTTCGACATCCCCTTTCAACTTCTTCTCGGGGTCCTGGTTCCACCTTGATTGTAACAGTCCCCACATTAAAGCTACCTGGAAAAACAAAACAATAATTAGCGCATTGATCATCGATAAGAAACGAAACATATATTTTTTTAATTAAAAATGCATTAACCGTAAAAATAACGAATATACCATTGATTTACCACGTAGAAGCGGTATATTATATAAAAGTCGTTAAGGTAAATTGACGATAACATAAGAACACAGACACACTCACTGACCAATAGGATGATCTGGGCAACAAGTATGGGGGTACTATTGATATATTTACTGACTCCATTTATAGAACTAACATAATCTTTACCAGCACTTTGTTGAATTCTACAAATTAGAATAGCATTGGTAACGTAGTTTTAGTGTTTTGTCTTATGTGTAGTGTTGTTTTAATTTCTATTTTGTATGTTACTCATACGTTTTACTAATATTGTTTAGTAGTTGATGTTTTTTTTGAGGAATCGAACACTTTTTGTGAGTGTGATATATTTGAGTGTATGCCAATGTGGGTATGAAGAGAGAACACTTTGGTTGGTATCTTGTGGTATTTAATCGGGGAATTGTCACAGGCAAAAGAGGACGAGAACTACCTTTCATACGTATTTATTAACTATGCAAGCATTCCAACTCGCTTGCACACATACTCTTTCATTCACACATTACAGTGAGCAATATAATTAAGTTAAAAGAGTACTGTAATTTTTTTCTGGCAAGGACGAATTTTAAGGGAAACACCAAATATACTCATCTACGACAATAGAGGGAGTTGTGAACAAGCATAGTCTGTCCTGTTCTCACGACATTTCAAAACAGACTTGGATTCCGAACATCCAAATTAAACATCATACATTTTTAATATATTCAATGAAACTAACTGGCTGACCGAGTACTATCCGCATGTTGCAAACATTCCATCTTTACATCTGGGAGGTCGAAATCTATATCCGTATACGACATTTCACCTCCGCCTTCTTCTTGGGGCCCTGGTTCCGTCTTGACAGATATAGTCTCTGGATTTAAAAGATCCATGGCACTGCTGTGGTAACGTTTGGTAATTGGTTTAACCTCAAACAAATATACCTGAAACCGAACATAGTTGTAACGGAACACTAATTTGAATGACTTTTTAAAATTTGGTTTCGGTTGGAATATTCTGTCAAAACAATGAAGTCGAGACACTTATTTAGAAAAAAATATACAAATTGTGACTTTGAAGTTATGACAAAAGTTGAGAGAATCGTTTTGAATATAAACAATGCTTCTTACTGATAACTATCACAATTTGGGATTAAACAGAGTTTAGTTACAGAAAGTAAAGATGGTCGGTTTAGAAAACATACGTCAACAAAATTTGCAGGTTATGCATAGACAATACTGAAGTTATAGATAGTGATTATAATTCCATGAATCTGGCTTTTCAGGTTCATATTAATTTCATTCAAATTGCGTCTTATTTATTGCAGGGACTGCAGATCTTCAATTTAATGCAATTTAAGAAAAAATGACATTCAATTCGCTCAATCGTCATATACATATAACTCCCTAAATACTAACAAGTATTTAAAAAAAAATCCATAATCCGAGTATTCTATACTTCTAGGGTTGGGTATCAATTTTCGAAATGGGGTGAGAAAATGTCCAACCTCAAATGAGGTGAGGGAGGTGAGGTGTTACAATATTTTCGTATACGTCAGGCGGGGGTTGTCTATTAAATTTTAGAGAAAAAAAATTGGGTCGTTTGGATCCGACTGTAAAAAATAAATAAAATATCAGAATTACTAGCCATGAAAAGAAACAATTTCAATATACTGAATGAATATTGTTGTCATAAATGCATCCGCACTAATTTCATGCACACGAAATTTGAAAAATGATTTTCAATGGATATCGGTAGATTTAGTTCCTCGTTCGTAGTGATGGGAAGGATCGAAACATTAACATGATCAAAACATTTATATGATCGAAGTATCAAAAGAATCGAGTAATTAATCGATTTAATTGCTCGGATTTCCGCTGGAGTACTAGCTGCGGACAGAGCCAGATAACGATTGGTTAGAGTGAGGGGGGGGGGCATATAGGCAAAGCATGGTACATAGGTATGGCAACATTTTGGTAGTTAGGTCTTTATTCTGACAATGATGCTGAGAGTGGTTTATTTATGATAATGCTTATTTAATTGGTTACTTGCAGATAGCAATGATCTAATATTATTATAATGACGTGAATGACAACGAATTTTTAGCGTTTCATATGACGTTAAATTTATAATATCTACATTTATACTAAATAAATAATACAAATAAGTTTCGTACCTTCTTCAAATTATAGGAAAATAGTTTCTATAAATAAAATACATTCAACCTTTAAAAATTTTTATGGAGCGCCTTCGGGGTGCTTTTTCAGGACTATAAAAATGATCAATTTTAGTTTATCAATAACAAAATATGAATAAATTGTTCACACACGTCTCGTAGCTTCTTCGTTTGATAGATAATATCAAAATTAAACATTTAACGATTAGCAAAGAATAATTACGTAATCCCAATTTCCCGTATGACGAACACAATGTACTACGGGATAAATATTTCGTTCTATGATTTCGTTCGTCAAGCAATCCTAGATATTTTTCACGACGGCTGTGGTTTCGACTGATTTTCAAAACGATTATCTCGGACTGTGGTTGTGCGTAAATCTTTCGTTCGCGATTGTGCGGGGGGTTGCGGTGCGGATGCGGTGGTGCGATATAGACTAAGACAAACAAAAACGAATTGAATTGCCTTAGTGTTTTGCAAGAGGAAAATGAGTAGGAAAGGCCAAAGACTTACCCTGGTCTCGTTCTCCTTAAGCCGCTGGTTTTTTCTCTTATCAGTTTGCATACAATTAACATTCGCTCACTTAACACAAACAAAAAAAGGCAGTGACATCCACTGCTGCGGGTAAAACGTTTCACTGGACGATGTGTGCTCCAAAAAACAGTCACAGCCGAGTTCAAACATATGCGGGTTTTTTAAGATGACACGAAATGTTCGCGGGTAAGATGCAACGATAACACTGATAACAATACTCCTTGTCTTTGGCCCGGATCACGGAAAGGGGACAAGGGGCAAAGGGGGGTGAAGGGTACACATTTAAGGCTATTCAATTTTAAAACCTCACGCGCAACTATCCCCCCCGCCTTGAAAGGGTGCGAAATCACCCCTTTTAAAACCGCATTGTCATGGCATTTATCATATAAACAAATTAACATAACCTACAGTTATCATAAATTTCCTAACCTACATTGACTAAACCTAATGCTTCTAGACTACTATTGAGTTGGCAAAGGGTATAGCCGTATTACTGGGTGAATATAAGATCCCAGCACTGTTCTGACACGAGCAACCCGAATTATTCCATCCTTTGCGGGGAAAACTATGGGGTGCTTTTGATCATAATTTAAATCCGAATTAACTAAACGACCTTCCAACCTTATGATTCCGTCATTCAAGAACGGTCTCAAACGTTGAAATACGGGTTTACACGTCTTTCCTTGTTGTAGATTTATCAATTCCCCGGGAAAGTACGCTCGTTGTATTTCGCGCAATATATTAAGCTCAACGAACTCTAAATCTGACCCACTTATATATTTTCGATATGGCAACACCTTAAGAAAACGAAATACGTAAACCAAACATCGTAATAATTTATTCCACGAGGAAAAGCGCTTTGACAGGGTTAGAATATCATATTCTTCTAAACCAGAAGTCATTACTAACGAAATAGACTTCTGTTCGGGTAGTTCTGTCACCATAGTAACATCAAATGTGGTAATGGGCCACCGATCAGGCCTAAATTTCATCCACGGTGGGCCATGAAACCATAGCGGGTGATCTAAAATTTGATTGGGGGTAAGCCCTCGTGACAGACAATCAGCGGGATTATCTGTGCCTGCTATATGATTAAAACATGTAGCCGATAATTCAGATTGAATTTTAGCAACTCTATTAGCCACGAATGTCCCCCAACGGTGCGGAGAAGACTGAATCCAACAAAGTGCTACAGTGGAATCAGTAAATGCGTATATTTTTTCAATTTTCAAGCGTTTTTCTAAGGTTTCTCTTACGTTATGCACTAATTTTGCAAGTATTAATGCAGCGCAAAGTTCTAATCGTGCGAGAGAAACAATTTTCACAGGAGAAACCTTCGATTTTGCACAGGCAACATGTACTGAAATTGCTTCATGATTTTGGACATGGAAATACACTATACCTCCATATGCCTTTTCGCTGGCATCTGCGAAACCAACAATGGTTACGATGCTACTGGACGTGATGCCAGTATGGCGCGGAATTTGTATTCTATTTAGTGAGGAAAGTTCCTCACAGAATTGCGTCCATATCCTTACAATATCGTCGGGAGGCTCATCATCCCAATCGCATTTGTGTAGCCACAATTGTTTAATTAAAAGCTTGGCATATAAAACGACAGGGGCGATGAAGCCCATAATATCCCATATTTTTGCGACACAAGACAATATATTTCGTTTTGTACAACCTGTTTTAGGTGTAGAAGTGACGAACGAGAATAAATCGGAATTTGGTGACCAGTATAAGCCCAATATTTTATGCATGCTTACTTCATCAAATTCCTTTATCGCTGATAAGCGATGCGAATCTGGAATAGATTCCAGAACATCTTGCGAATTGCTGGTCCACTTGACGAGGTCAAATTGGCCAGTCTTCAATAATGCGATTAACTGAGAGGACGTTTCCTTTGCACCCTCTTCAGTTTCCATACTATATACAAAATCATCCATATATAAAAATTCTTCAATAATTTTCTTAGCCTCAGGAAAAGCTTCTCCTTCATCGGAGGCCAATTGCCTGATAGTGCGTAAAGCTTGAAATGGGCTGGATGTAAGACCAAAACAAACGCGGTTAAACTCATAAGTTTTAATATCTTCGCTGGGCGAGAAGCGATACAAGATTCGTTGATATCTCCGATCACTATCTTTCACTCCTATACACAAAAACATTTTGCGTATATCAGCTGAGAGAGCTTTTGGGAATACACGAAAATTCATAATTATATTAAATAAATTTCCCTGTAAATTTTCCCCACTATATAAAATATTATTCAATGACACGGATGTGCTTGTTTTTGCGCTAGCGTCCAGGGGCCTTAGCATGAGAATCGATCGAACTTAACGATATCGTATTGCTAAGCCTATCTACCGACCATTTTATAACGACTTCCCTAGCATGAGAACGCTATTGATATCTCTAACGACATCGATAAGGCAATAAATACAAATCGATATACGCTGGCAATACTGGGACGGAATTGTCTATGAATTGGATAGACGTCAGACGTCAGACGTCAAACGTCAGATTTCAAGCTTGATCATTGTAACCGCCTTGTTTTTTTTAATATTTTACGATGTCGCAAGCAATGGTAGCTGGGTAAGTTATTTATTTATCTTTTTATGTGAAAGAATTTCCATTATTATCAAAGAGATATACTTACATTCTATTGTGTCAAAATTTTGAAGTTATTTTTACTAATATTTCAATCATACGCAGTATTTTAAGATATTCAAAATGCTGATATTATAATTTCAGGAAGAGAGTAAGGTCGACGACCAGTCAAATGGATCTGCTAACCAGCTATATGGCTGACCATTCGGAGTTCGCCGCTGGAAGGTTTGTGGGACCTCAGGGTCCCAACTGGCAGAATTGGGTCCTGCTAAGTCTGCCGAGCAGTGGAAAACAGTGAGTATTTGTACCTACCTATACAAACTGGTTGCAGCAAACTTTGCTGACCTTCTAATATAATCTATCATCGAGACACTTGATATAAGACCGTAAATCACTTTTAACCTGACATTATTTTTACATTTTACAGACATGGCGTGACATAGCTTCCCCTTCTCGCCCGAGCAAGAAGAGGAAGCTAACTGACAAGCCAGATGTGGGGGTTCGGATGGTGATGGCACAGGAGGCTAGTAACAAATCATCCAAGGAGCTTGTGGGAGCTATTAATAATTTCTCCAATATTTTTAAGGTATTTCCTATTTCTCTTCGAATCACTCCTAAATACAGCGCTACACGTGTAAGTTGCCAGATTAAAATATAAAGAAATAGCGTCAATTCATGTTTAGGCCACCGCCAACTTATAAGTGTGGCACTGTACTTTTAAATTAGAATTAAATCTTAGTAGAACTAAATAAAATGCCCAGCTTTGACTTATTTCATTTATTTATTGTACTATTCCCAATGTACTATTTTTCCATTTTGCGCGGTGGAGTTTTTATTGTTCTGTTTGCTTAGATATTCTTTGTGTTAAAAAAAATTAATTAACATGTAAAATCCAGCTTGGCGAGAAATTCAAAATGAATAAATTAATTTATAATCTTCCTTTTAGTATGTCGACTACCTATTGTTATTTAAATTAAATTAAAGAGTTGTTATTTATCATTTCAGAGTTCAATGGATCGATTTGCTGACATTTTTGAGGTATTTCCTGTTCCTTTTTGTAATTATTTGTCAGGGCACCCCGGGACCGGGCAAGATACAGTGTCTACATAGACATGGTGCTTTTCTGGTCTCGTCTCACTGGCACTAATAACTAATTTACTATAGAAGGTAAATTAAGTAAGTAAATTAATGAATTATCATCTCTTGTTTCAGAGATACACGGCAGTGGAACGTGAAAGGGTTTGTTTACTCCAACGACAGTTGGCGAGGTATTTATTTGCTATACATCTATACAGGCTTTTAAAAACATTTAATGTACAAACTGAACAAATTAAATTAAATATTGCATTATTTAATATGTCACTTGAGAGATTACGAAGTATGTTCACAAGGGATGGAACACGATTATTAACAATTGTCCTTGGAGAGGCAAGCAGTCCAGCTAGGAGGTACGATGAAAGTAGAATGAATGAGATCTCTAATAAAACATTTCTAATTCTAGACAAACTCAACCATCGAAACAACCGTCAACATCATTTGCCAATAAGTAATAAGTTTTTTGTATATTTTTTGTGTTAAATCTTTATTTTTATTAACGTTTTGTATGTTCATAATTTTTATGTTTCTTGTGAAAAAGTGAAACTCAACAACAAAAGTCATTTTTTTACAATTTAGATACATACAATACAATATTTTAAAGTACTTGTTGTGTAATATTGCATGCAGCACTTTGCATATACATATACTTGATTAGTAGCAGTTCTTCAAACTCTTGCAATGTCTCTGTGAGGCGTGAATTGTTTTTACAATGTAGGTACATACAATACAATGTTTTAAAGTACTTTTGAAGTACTTGTTGTGAAATATTGCATGCAGCGCTTTGCATATATGAATATGTACTTGATTAGTAGCAGTTCTTCAAACTCTTGCAATGTCTCTGTGAGGCGTGAATTGTTTTTACAATGTAGGTACATACAATACAATGTTTTAAAGTACTATTGAAGTTCTTTTTGTGAAATATTGCATGCAGCGCTTTGCATATATGTATATTTGATTAGTAGCATTTATTCAAACTCTTGCAATGTCTCTGTGAGGCGTGAATTGTTTTTACAATGTAGGTACATACAATACAATGTTTTAAAGTACTATTGAAGTTCTTTTTGTGAAATATTGCATGCAGCGCTTTGCATATATGTATATTTGATTAGTAGCATTTCTTCAAACTCTTGCAATGTCTCTGTGAGGCGTGAATTGTTTTTACAATGTAGGTACATACAATACAATGTTTTAAAGTACTTTTGAAGTACTTGTTGTGAAATATTGCATGCAGCGCTTTGCATATATATGAATATGTACTTGATTAGTAGCAGTTCTTCGAACTCTTGCAATGTCTCTGTGAGGCGTGAATTGTTTTTACAATGTAGGTTCATACAATACAATGTTTTAAAGTACTTGTTGTGAAATATTGCATGCAGCGCTTTGCATATATGAATATGTACTTGATTAGTAGCAGTTCTTCAAACTCTTGCAATGTCTCTGTGAGGCGTGAATTGTTTTTACAATGTAGGTACATACAATACAATGTTTTAAAGTACTATTGAAGTTCTTTTTGTGAAATATTGCATGCAGCGCTTTGCATATATGTATATTTGATTAGTAGCAGTTCTTCAAACTCTCGCAATGTCTCTGTGAGGCGTGAATTGTTTTTACAATGTAGGTACATACGATACAATGTTTGAACATGATGAAGCACTATAAGTCAGTTTCCTTGTTTAATATATTATCATTCGTGGGAGAAGTACTTTCGCACTAGTTCGTCTCTCACTCTGCGGGCTGCAACAACCCTGCTGACATCTTCAGGCTGGTGCAGCAGCTCAACCTCTCTTAACTCTACATTATCATTATAATCTTCTGTTAATCTGAAAATAGAGAACAATTTATTAATATTTTGTACTGTTGCCTTACTTTTTTAAATGCATATAGTTCAACAAGGAAACTGACTTATAGTGCTTCATCATGTTGTATAGTATAGCACAAGTAATAATTATTTGACCAGCAGCATCGGGCTCATAATGGAGAACTCTGTCTTTCCTGAGGCAACGGAATATAGCCTTCCATGCCCCAAATAGGCGTTCTACGGAACATCTCGCCTCACAGTGCGCCTTTGTGTATCTGTATTGGGCACTCCCCTCGACTGCATTCAATATTGGTGTCATCAGATAAGGCTCGAGTGTTTATCCAGAATCGCCTGATTGAAACAAAACACCCATTATAATAGGTACATATAACTAGTAAATTATGATTTTTTTGCCTTTTTTTAAAATGAGTTGTTGAAATACATACCTAGCAAGAAATATGTCCCAATTCTCTGATTGTATAGTCTGTTCATTTCAGTTTTGACTAAACTATTATTCCAAATGAATTGGTCATGGACAGTACCCGGGAAGCGTGTGTTGATGCTCAATATTTTCAACGTAGCATCGCAGTCCTATTTATCAAACATAAAAAACCTTCAATAAAATTTGAAAACAACAATCCGGCTGTTTTATTTCTGAAAAAATATTTACCACTTGAACATTCAGCGAATAAAATCGTTTGTGGTTTTTGTACTGCTCCTCGTGTCTGGAAGGGGTGACGATGGCGATGTGGGTGCAATCGATGCATCCCAGAACATGTGGAAAGTTTAATTTTTCCCTAAAACTACTCTCTACTTGCTTGCGGGCTTCATTTGTAGCCGGAAAATGTATCCATCTTCTGTACAGATGTTCTAAAACTGCTTTCATAAACAGTTTTATGCACTTGCTAACGGTAGTTTGCCCTATCGCCAAGAAGTGATCTTGGCCTACTCCACGTTGGTAGCTCCCTGTAGCAAAGAAGCTGATGGGTGCGAGTACCTGTCAACATCATAAATAATACAACTAATTAATAAACTTCACTTTTGATCATTTTAATCACTTTATTGTGAAAAATTATCATCAGCAATCGAAACAAATTTATTTATTTCACGTGGTCGTTCCAGTGGTGGATAGATTTATATTGTGTTTTTGTTTTACTAAGATATCAATAATATTTAATACTCTCACTTTAATGTATACTGGAAGTCCTAATGTATTTTTTGACACTAGAAAAGGAGTTAATTGATCAATGAGATCTCTAGCCATAATGCGAGATATTCGAAACAATTGTCTGAATTCCGTCTCTGCAAGTTCGAACGGATTCAAATGATCGCGTAAACGACGCCTTTCAATCCTACGATCTTCCCTAACCTGCCTCCTTTCATTGAACCAGAAATTTTGCATAATGAACGACATTATTAAAAAAATACGTATATCGACAGCCAACCAAAGTTTTAACTGACACTCAAGACCCCACGTTATATTCGGCGGGCTTTTAGCAACCGTCGGTCGGAAGTTATCCTATCGATACATTCTCATGCTCGCAATTTTAACGATACCGTCGCTACTTTGACCATAGACAAGGAATTTTAACAATCGTCGGTTGTTATATTTTGATCATGCTAGCATATGTCGTTAAGTGCTCATTGATGACGTA
>JAIUSX010000569.1:0-28747 GCA_026573805.1 Hesperophylax magnus
TTCTACGATTTACGATGTTTTAGTCAATTTTTCTGGTTTAAGCAAAATTTTACACAAAAATAACGTTTTTCTACATTTTTCATGTTTAAGCACAATTTTACACCAAAATAACATTTTCTACAATTTTTGAGGTTTTATGACGTTTTTACAAATTTTGCATGGTTTCTCAATATTTTTCAGTGTTTTTCGACGATTTACGATATTTTAGACCATTTTTATTGTTTTACCACAAATTTAAACAAAAATATCGTTTTTTTACAATTTTTGAGGTTTTATGACGTTTTTACACATTTTGCATGGTTTTTTAATATTTTTTAGAGTTTTTCGACGATTTACGATGTTTTAGACAGTTTATCTTGTTTTTCTTTAATTTTTTACAAAAATAACGTTTTCCTACAATTTTTGAGGTTTTATGACGTTTTTACACATTTTGCATGGTTTTTCAATATTTTTAAGTTTATTTCTACGATTTTCGATGTTTTAGACCATTTTTCTGGTTTTAACAAAATTTTACACAAAAATAACGTTTTTCTACATTTTTTGAGGTTTTATGACGTTTTTACACATTTGACTTGGTTTTTCAATGTTTTTCATTGCTTTTCGACGATTTACGATGTTTTAAACATTTTATCTTGTTTTAACTTATTTTTTTACAAAAATAACGTTTTCCTACAATTTTTGAGGTTTTATGACGTTTTTACACATTTTGCATTGTTTTTCAATATTTTTTCAGTTTTTTTTTACGATTTTCGAAGTTTTAAACCGTTTTTCTTCTTTAACCACAATTTAACCCAAAAAAAAGATTCTTATACATTTTTTCATGTTTTCATTGTTTTTACACATTTTGAATGGTTTTTCAGTAATTTTCAGTGCATTACGACGATTTACGATGTTTTGGACAATTTTTCATGTTTTACCACAATAAACATAAAATAAGTTTTTTCTACAAGTTTTCAGGTTAACGACGATTTAACACAAGAATAAAGTTTTTCTATAATATTTCAGGATTTTTGACAATTTGACACATTCTGCATTGTTTTTTAATAGTTTTCGGTGTTATACGACGATTTCCTATGTTTGAGAAACTTTTTCAAGTTGTACAACGATTTAATACATAAACAAGGGTTTTCTTTAATCTTTTAGGTTTTAGGACGATTCTACAGATTATATTTTATTTTTTTTCTATTTTTTTCATTGTTTTACGACGTTTTCCAATGTTTTATAAATTTTTCATGTATTTCGACGATTTATTACAGGAATAAGGTTTTTCTACAATTTTTCAGACATAACGACGATTTAACACATGTTTAAGGTTGTTTTTATAATATTTCAGGTTTTATGACTTTTTTTTTTTTTTTTTTTTTTCAGTTTATTTTTTTTATTTATACATTATTTTCTCTTACTTAGATCCTACAAAACTGATCAATCAGTTTAATTGTAAGAAATCTCTCACTTTTTCTATGTATTAGCTTATAATAGTATATTTAATTTGAACTTGATACTTATCTTGATCCACAATATTAATAGTTTTTATGTTTGACGGAGGTAGAACAATCTAATTTTCGTTTTTATTTTTGAATAACATGTCTCATTTTTAATATCTTCTGGTAATGAGTTAAATAATTCCGGAATTTTATGTTTTTTGTTCTATCTCCGTTTACATTTTGCGATATTTTAATAATGAACATTTGTGTTTCTCTATGCCTAGTAGGGTAGTTATGGTTTACAGGTTTTTTGAATTCTGTGTTCCAGAATTCATCTAGCGTTAGTTGGTAATCTATCCTACTATGTATAGAGAGCACATTACACAAAGAAAACATTTTTTTATAATCGCCTTCACATAATTGTATTTTTTTTTGCCTGATATCAATTTGAGGAAACGGATTTGTACTTGTTATATTTTATTTAATTGCGTTTTATACGTTAATCCGTAACTATTTACTCCATATCCTTAATTGATTCCGCTAATGCATTATATATATGTACAGTACAATATATTTTTACTAACAAAGTTTTTTAGGTGATAAAATTTCCCTAATATGGATCTTAATCTAATACATACATTTTCAATGTGATTTGTCCAGTTAAAATTGATATCTATTGTAAGACCAAGGTATGTATATTGGTAAACTTTTTCTATGTTTAGGCATTTACATGGCAGAGCTTGGTTTTTTGTGTGAAAACAATCGTATGAATGACTTTTTATATGCAGTTCTTTATCCTGACAACTTGCATATGGAGAGTGTATAAGCATATATTTTGTTTTTTTTGCGTTAATAATAATTCCACTGTCGTGGGACCATTTAATTATGTTATTTAGGTTTGTTTGGAAAAATTCCTCAATTTTCTGTAGATTTCTGTCAGCACATGATGCAAGTATCATCTGCAAACATGTAACATTTACAACGTTTTATTACGTTAGGTAAACTGTTTACTTGCATTATATAACACGTAGGTCCCGATATCGACCCTGTTGCTACTCCAGTGTCTGTTAACATTTCATCACTGAAAATTCCGTCAATTTTAACTTTAATTTTTCTATTTAACAGATAATTTTTAAACATTTTATTTAAAGGACCTCTAATTCCACATTCTTCCATTGCCTTAAGTAATGTTTGATGGTCCAATGTGTCAAAGGCCTTTTTAAAGTCTATAAAAATTATACCAACATAATATTTTTCATTTAAATGACAATTTATATGGTCAGTGAAATTAGAAAGTAATTGTGTAGTACTTTTTTCTTTTTGAAATCCGTACTGTATGGGATTTATGATTCTGTTTTTTTCTATAAAAAATGTATTTGGTTAAAGATAGCTCTTTCAATAATTTTATCAATACACGAGAGAATCGCAATTGGTCGATAGTTTGTGAAATCTTTGTGATTTCCTGATTTATAAATAGGTCTGATGATGGATGTTTTAAGTTCGTCAGGCATGATGCTTTTATTCACACAAAGGTTAATTAATTTAGTAAGGACTGGAATTATATTATCAGCAATTAACTTCAGGTCTTTAATTCTTATTTGGTCGTTGCCTTCTGACTTTTTTACATCCATATCATTAATTATTTTTTTTATATCTTTTTCTGTTACAGGTCTAAATCTCATTGACATAATAGCAGGAGTTGTATACATGTTACGATCTAAGAATTTTGTAGTACAATTGTGTCTTATGTCTTTTATTTAATTTACGAATGTTGTAGCAAATTTATCGCATAAAATCTTTGTGTCTCCTTGATTTCCCATATGTTGAAGGATTATTTTATCTAGATTTTGCTTAGGTTTTTCTATTAGGTTGTTTATTTCGTTCCAGAGTTTCCTCGGGTTTCCGTTTAAGCTATTTATTACATATTTGTGGAATGCGTTTTTAGAAATATTAATATGTTTGTTTATTTTGTTTCTATATCGAGTATATTCTAAACGAAATACGGGGTTATTTGGGCTATCCTATTCCCGATTGCTACTCCTGTTATATAATGGTCGGATATTTTGTTAGTTACAATACATGAAAATACAGTGTTATAACGGTTACGTATTTCAATATGGTCGATACATGAATAAACATTTTTACCGTTTAATATTTCATCCCGGGTCACATCTAATATTACACTTTCTAAACCATTTTCACTGAGTAGATTTTGATATTCTGTAATTACACTATTTTTTGGTATCCAATAAGTTCAGGTTAATGTCACCACAGTACAAGTAATTTGAATTAGATGAGGTCATTTGTAATATTTGCTTTAGTTCCTTCAGATATATATATTCTTGTTGCTGCTCCGCGGACGATATACTGCAAGTATGTTTATGATATCTTGACAAACAGTGGTTATTTCCCCGCAGATTGTCTCGCAGCTTTTAAAATAAATGTTTGTTTCCTTAAAAGTATGATGGTTTTTTAAGTACATGGTAAGTCCTCCTCCTCTTCTTTTTTCTCGAGTATTTGCAATCGCGATGAAGTTTGGAATATTGAACATAGATATTGTTTCATTTTTAGTATTTATTTCCGTTAGAAAGATTACGTCAATAAACTGCAAAACGTTATTAAATTTTGTGTCATTTGTGCAATAAATGAATTAAAATTCTTTTTTAGTGATCTTATATTTAGGTGAATAGCCACAAACCTCATTTTGATCTTTGTATCATTTATCCAGCTATCCAAATTGTAGCATTTGATAAATTTGTGAGTTTTAAATAGTGTTGAATCTTCCATGACGTGAATTTATAACTGATAAAATAAGTGTTCCGAGTCAAAAGGTGTTTTTATTTTATTGTTAAATATATCTGTTTATATCACTCTCATTTTGGATGTGGATTATTTTGCCTTCACCTTCACTTCTTACTAATATTTTCGCATTTTGAACCCATATATATTTAAACTTTGTTTTCATTTTTTGTTTTGTGATGTACAGGAGGTCTTTTTTTTCTTTAGTGAGATTTTCGTTGATGTAAATTCGGCCATTATTTCAATTTTCGTATATGTCATTGTTTGTCAGTATGATTTTTTTTTTTTTGTAACCACTCGTCTCGGTATTTTTGACGTAAGAACTTCACTATTACATTAGCCGGTTTGGAGTCTGTTCTATTCGGAAGTCTCCAAATTTTTTCAATGTTGTCGCAATTGGTGTTTAGTTTTTCCGCAATTTTTTTGATGGGTATTTCGATGTTTTCATTTTTTTTTTCATTTCCAGACCAAACAATTCAATATTACAGTTTTTTTCTGCTTGTTCAATCTCTTGAATCCTATATTCCAGTGCTTTGTTACATTTTTCTAGGTTTGTATTTTTGTTTATAACTTCATTAAGTTTGTTCTCGTTTTCTTTTAGTTTTTTACCCAATTCCAAGTGTAGCGATATTAGCTCGTCGTATTTTTTGGATAGAAATTCAGTAGACTGTGTGAGGGTCTCCATATCTTTTTTCATACTGTACATAATGCTAATTTTTTGATTTATTTCATTCAGAATATTCTTCATTTCTGGGATATTTTCTTGGTTTGAACCTTGTGACCCGCTGCCCTCGGCTCGTATGTTCGCGGCTGCGTTATCACCTGCGTTCATGTTTATCGCTCGTTGTGTTTCACAGATTTCGCAAATAAATTCCTTACCCACACTGGCGTTGTTTGAATTTGTACATAATTTATGAAATATTCCACTTCAGACGTTGCACTTGATTGTTTCACTGTCTTTAGCGAGATATTTTTTGCACTGCACCATTTTTGATTACTTTGAGCGCTACCCGTTTATTTATTTTACTTTTACAAGTTTTATTGTTCGCACTATGGTTTACACCGTACGTGTTCGCTGAGAGACGCGAAGACTGACTGACGCATTTGACACATTCTGCATTTTTTTTTAAATAATTTTCGGTGTTTTACGACGATTTTCTATGTTTGAGAAACTTGTTCATGTTGTACAACGATTTAACACATATATGAGGGTTTTCTATAATCTTTTAGGTTTTAGGACGATTTGACATATTATTTTTTATAGTTTTTCAATTTTTTTCAGTGTTTTACGACGTTTTCCAATATTTTAGAAATTTTTTTATGTTTTACGACGATTTAACACATATATAAGGTTTTTATATAATTTTTCATGTTTCACGACGATTTAACACATATATAAGGTTTTTCTATAACTTTTTAGGTATTTCAATTTTTTCAGTTTTTTTCGACCATTTCTAACATTTTTCATGATTTTTCTATAACTTTTAGGATTTTACGTCGATTTAAAACATTTTCCAATATTTTTCATGTTTTACGTCGATTTAACACACTTTCAAGGCTTCTTAATCATTTTCAGTTATTACCGACGATTTTTTTTTCTTTGATTAAACATAACTCTTATTAAATATTGTGTTTTTTAAATAACACATCTGCCCTGATGATGGACACTGCAATGCTGTCCGAAACGTTGGCTTAAGAAGGAGTTAGTGCCACACGGCATAACACCCCAAAAACAAATAGCAAAAAAGACAATTTTTTTTCTTAGTTTTGGAATCTTTTCTCCGCTGTTGTCAATGAGTTTCTTAATTGATCGATACAATAGCGGTGTGGTAAAATTACTATGAATCTACCGTCTTCTTCTTTTGCATGAGTAGCTATGAAATTAGCCTCGCAAGCTTTCGCATCATGATTTTGAACTTTTATGGGTTGACTTCTTCTAGATTCCAAAAATTTTCAATTTGATTACTTAGTTTATTTATAGATAAGCTACAGAATTGTGATACTGCCCTTTGGTTGGGATATACGTTGGTTGGTCCTGACACGATCCATCCCAGTTGTGTTCGTGTGTGGGACCGGTATCCAATTTCATTCTATCGTTGGTCAGGATGTCCCAGAAACCTTCTGCCTCCAACAAGATGTCGATTGGCGCTGCGATGTTGAAATTGGGGTCTGCCAATTCTAATCCTTGAGGCAGTTTAATCTGGTTTCTCGGTACTGATGTTTGCGGCTGACTTGTTGTTATTTCCTGCAATATTAGACAAGATATGGCATTTTTATAGCTGGTTTTAGGGAATTTAAGTCTACTGATACATTTGTTCTTATGTGTGTTACATTATTGTAAAGGCCCGATACTGGCTTATTTATGTGTTTAATTTTAATTTTTTTTTTTTCAAAATCCTCTCATACAATTAAATTGTGCTCCAGAGTCTATTAGCACTTTTGCCTTATATAAATTATTTTCACTACACACGATACCTACTATCGCTGTAGACAACAATACTAAATTTTCTGCCTTACCTACGGGAGAATGATTGTTAACTGACACTTCTTCTCCCTCAGTTTCTAAATTTGGGGATTCTACATGGAATACCCCCTTTATGAAACAACGTATTGTGATCATTACTGTCACATCGTTTGCATTTAAATGTGATTATGCAATAATGTGCATCTTTCACAGGATTGAAAGATCATCTTGACCCGGCTTCAAATATTTGAAGCATGCTCTGTTCTTTTTCAAGGCTTCTATTTTTCCGATATTTTTAATTTTAGAAATTTTTTGTATTAAAGGTCGGATGATCCTCACCGCAGAATGTGCATTTTCCCTTTTTTACAGATAATAACACAGTTAATTCCCTATTATTAATCCCTAAATGTGATTTAATTTGGCTGGGCGGTTTTTTGACCGTAGTTTGCATAAGTCCTAAAGTTTGGGCTTGTAAAGCTAAACATTTCAAGAATTCTTTCATTGTGGGCAACTTCCCTTCAAAAGGGCTTTGTTCCCAATGTTTTCTAGTAATCATTTCTAATTTGTTCGAAATTATGTTAATGATAAAAGCATCCCATTGATTTACTTGAATTCCTAAGTTGTGTAAGTTGACGTTAGTCCCATCCATCAATCGCCGCAATGTTACTGCATCTTCTGGCTTCATTTCTTTCAATTGGAATATGAATTGAATATGCTTGTGTACAGTTGCCCTTCATTTAAAATATCTCTAATGTTACATTTCCCACACTTCTTGATACCGTGAATCTGAGATTTTTTAATTTGAAATTATTTTAATCGCTTCTCCTTTTATGCAAGATTGCAAATAATAAAATTTCTATACATTGCTTATCAAATTATTATTATGTTCTAAAGTCTTAAAAGTTTCCACTAATTTAAAAAATTTAGTTTTTTTAAATTTTTAAAAAGTTTCCACTAATTTCCAATTTTTCTGGTCTCCCTGGAATTCTTGTTCCTTTAGGTTAGGTAATTTTATTTCAACCTCCGACGGTTCTACGGATTCCAATGCACCTTTGGCTGTTACCATTATCGAATAATTTTGATTTTCAAATGACTCTCTCTGAGAAGCATTTTCGATATTATTTAAATTGCAGATTTTCTCAATTTCATCCTGAATAGCTTCAAATTAATCAATTAGAGATATAATTCAGTCATATCTCAATTTTATTTCATGAGCTGAACGCGTATTTAACGCATCATTGAGTCTTGTTAACTTTCCCCTTAACACTCCACGTTTGTTTATTAAACCTTTCAATTTTACCATTGTATTAATTGCGACAATAAATTCCCGATAATTGAACGATAACTGCAATAATTCACGAAAACAAGAAATATATTAGCGAATTAATTCCCCAAATTTATAGAAATTATGACAAAATTCCTACAATGCTTCTATTTTCGTTATAACCTGCACATAAATCAAGTAACTAATATTGTTATTGCAAAATGTCATAAAAAACTTAGGTTATGATTTCAAATTTTTATGATATTGAAAACAGTGTATTTTCAAACTTGTTACAAAGTATTTCTATTGTATAAAATAATAGAAATCGTATTTTGGGATTTTTGGATGTGATGGGAGTTGGATTTGGAAGGATTGGCACTTATCTGTTTCTGATGCGATGACGTGGTTCTCAGGTTTCAAATTTTAGCATGATCTCCCCACAGATTTCTTCTATATTTTTGACCGCTTGGTTTTTGTTTAAATTCCTGTGATTTTGCTTGGATCACAATCTCCGGTTCGCAAGGACCATGTTAACAAATGAAGGGTCCTTATTAATTAAACACTGTTATTTGAGAGACAAATCTGAATCACTTTATGTACAATACACTATGGTACACTATTCACACAATAAAATTATAAAAAAAACATGGATCACAACCTGGCCTACTAAAATGTATAAGAAAAGAAAAAGAGACAAGATCCAGCAGCAAGTAAAAAACTGTCCATACGACCTTTCCCTAAAACTATTTTACAAAAATTATAGATACATCTGATCCAATCTTACCGATATGATCACTAAAAGTTTAGACAGTGGAGAAAAAACTTTGGCAATCTTCATAGACTTACAAAAGGCTTTTGACACAATAGATCACAAAATACTTTTTCAAAACTTTCAAAAATTGGTATGTCATGTACAACACTAAACTTACTTAAAAGCTATATGACGGAGCGTACACAGAGCGTCCAAATTAATAAGAGAAAAAGCAAACCTCTCCTAATCAACCATGGAGTACCACAAGGAAGCGTACTAGGTCCGATATTATTTTTAATATACATTAATGATATCTGTAACCTAGAAACAAGAGGAAAAATCATTAGTTTTGCTGATAACACAGTAATTTTATTTAAAAAAAAAGATTGGATAAATACCTACAAAGAAGCTGAACACGGACTTGGTCTCCTGCAAAACTGGCTTTAAAGAAACTCCCTGACGCTTAATGTCAATAAAACAAAATATCTGACATTTTCTAAAACAGCCAGAGGGCACAGCCGTCAGAGGACCTTAATCTCAAATTACATTCATGCCAAGGAATTTATCAAAAAAATCAAGGCTTATCATGCCTCTGTCCCACTATAGCACACTCCAAAAGCATCAAATATCTTGGAATTGAAATTAATGATAATCTCCGTTGGAACTCACATATAGATGTAATTACAAAAAAACTAACCAGATACATATACTTCTTTAGAAACATTCGCAATATCCTCAATATAAACGATATTAAAAAAGTATACTATGCTTTGTGTCAATCACAAATAGAGTACGGAATAACTGGATGGGGGTCTGCCTTGAGCACTCACACAGAGCGGCTCAATATAGCACAAAAAGGAGTATTAAAGACTATACTGAAAGTTCCGCTTAGAACTCCGACAGAAGAAATATTCAAAAACTTCAATGTTTACAATGTACAGAAACTATATTCAAAAAATATTTTATTTAAACTGAAAAAAAACATATCCGAATACTCCACTGCCCAACATAAATACACAACCAGGGCAAAAAGCGAAAATATCCTGATTACTCCCAGTTTGAACACATCCTTTGGACAGAGAAATAATAAATTCCATGCTATAAAATTGTTCAATGCTCTACCAAATGAAACCAAAAATATAAACGAAATGAGTATATTTAAAACAAAAGTCAAAACATGGCTTAGAGATCAAAGTAATAATCAACTTACAAACATTATGAAGACAATGTAAAGACAATTCAAAACTAAATACAAAAATTTAAGAAAAACTACAGGCCGCCTCAGAACAGGAAACCCTAGTGAGGAGGACTGTGAAAAAAATACAAAAAATATACTTATATTATACTTTAAACCTACATAATGTACAAATTTTGCTATTGATATTAATAAAAAAAAAAATAAAAAAAAATCTTAATAAATCGGTCAAATAAAATTACTACAGATATAAAATACATCAATCCAATAATAATCCAAAACTTATCTGGCAAATAATTAAAGAAATCACCTACACAAATCAAAACAAAGCAAACCCATTGGAAGAAATCAAAACAGAGAACGGTACACTCTCGCTCAACAAAAACGCACATAAACTAATTACCTACACAAACAACTTTTTTGCAAACATAGGCTCGAACTTAGCTAATAAAATTACCAAACCCCAACACTTTAATCCAAAAATAAACACACACCCAAATCCACAAAGGTTTAAATTTGCCCTAAAATACATCACTAAACCAGAATTAACACTGTGATGAATCAAGGTCTCTCCCGAGGTAAATGATATAAACCGTCATAGTGGAGCCACCTATCGGCACAGTCGCATATGAATTACAGGGAACTGCATACAAAGGTGGGGGAGTTTCCTTTAGGGTTGCGACGGAATGATTGGATCGGCCAGTCATGGTCAGATAGAGAAGGAGGGGGCGCGACTTTCTGACAGAACAAAGGGAATTACGTGAAAAGGGGTGTGTTTAGGCTTTGATTTATATAGCATCGACCTTGGAAATATTCCCACAAAATGAATAGGTGAACGAACGGGGCTAGAGTCAAGGTTGAATCACTTGACATCTTAGGGGTTCAAAACCTTTTTTTTTGGCATAACATCACTCGGACGAAGCGAGATTTGGTGGCAACAGGTCTGTTACTCGAGGTTAAAAGAACTAAAGGGGTTGTCGACTTCAGACACTTGAAAGTGTTGATTTTGGGAAAAATTCGAACATGGTTTTGCGTCACCTAGTCGGTAATAACCGTTATCGAAAGTACTTAATTTTATACGTGGCTTATGGAAGACGAAAATACATTAAAATTAATGTATAAACGTTTGGCAGAGGAATTACGACCGAGTACATACGAGTTTGTTATGACGGGTACTTGAAACCTCTGATTAATGTGAGGTGAGAGGAGAGACAAAGACAAAAGATAGGCGTGTGACAGGATCATTAGGGCCAACACCCATAATTGCAGAGAGGAATCGTGAAAATCCAGTAATAATTCTTGGAATAAAAATGGCCGAAGGAATAAACAGGTTACCAAACCGATGCGGTCTCGGACGGGAGGCAAGGGGTAAGCGACATGATGTGTACTGGGACATTTCAACTAGAACAAGTACCGAAAAGGCCTTAGGAGGTTGGAATAATCAGTGAAAAGTGTGATTGTTATACTAAACTACGGAAAAGGAAGGTGAATAAATGTGCAATGTAAGAGACGACCTTACGCAAGGGATTTATCATACGGAGGAATGGGAATGTTTGTCAGAAGTGATCGATTCGGAAGGTAAAGGGAGGGACGGACGTGTACACCATTCAATTTGACAAAAGGCGAGTTGCGGGTTCTATTTTCACACGGAAGAAAGGAGACTGAAGGTAGGCTGTAGGAAATGTCCACGAAAACGGAAAGTTAAAAGGAAAATTTTGGCTAGTTACGCGTAAGAGGGTGTCTTAGCGCGCTAAAGGGAAGGTCATCAGAACACATATCACGGACCAAATAGGAACGCGAAAAATTTAAATTAGAAAAACAGGTCAATTCTGACGAATTAGAAGGCACCTACCAGATGAGGCAAACTTAAGAATTTCACCAGTACGGGCCTGTGTTGTGAAACAGCAAATGTCCGTTTTTTCTGAGAAACGCAAAAGTATAGACCTGATAAGTTTTAAGTGACACAGGGGATATTGGGCAGGAAAAATAGGGCTGAAACGCTTCGATAAAGGTTGGATTTCAATGACAAGCGTAGTTAATTACTGTTATAAAACATCGTGCGCGGGCACAAATCGGGGAGTTCGTCACAAGTCGCCGAGGACCTAAGGAAGTATACGCGCCGCGCTTTATCACTTTGGTAATTTATTCTGGACTTAGAATTTTTCTGGTCAAAACATACAGTTCAATTCAGTGTTTGAAGAAATTAGACTCAGTGTCCTTGACGTAATAATAAATTCAGGTTGAAAAGTTTAATTGGTTTAAATTCAGTAATTAAAATTAATAAACGCTAAAATTCCTTCTCGAATAAAGTGGAACACGATTTTTATGTTTCAAATAAAGTCACGGATTATAAATGAGTTGTAATTAAAATTAATAAACGCTAAAATTCCTTCTCGAATAAAGTTGAACGCGATTGTTATGGGTTCAAATAAAGCCACGGGTCATAAACAAAATTAATAATCAAAAAATAATAAACCCAATATTTCTTCTCGAATAAAATAGAACGCAAGTGTTAAAAATCTCTCGCTCCACTTTGATGAAGTCTCGGACTAAAGTTAAATTTAAAATTGGAAATCTATATACCTAAGTGTCTTACTACCACGTGTTAGGCTCGATCGAAGCCGTGTTACAACAAAATTATTTCAATAATTACTAGGTTAGGGAGGAAAGACCAAGGTACATTCATTACGGCAAATAACGAGGGTAACACAATCAAAATTTAGGAAAATAAGGTTGGGGATATCTCAGAAGAAGATAAAATATTAGGTATAAACTTAGGGTAAGTCTAGTGATATTCGCGAACACCCCGCCAAAATGGCAACGGTTGTGTAAAACCCAACCTGGATGTTGTTATTTAGCGGATAGGTGCTTGGTACGTTTTTATTTCCAATTCAATTCAACCAAATTCCCAGATAGACTTGGAACGCGCGATGCTGATATTTGCCGACTGACAGGTACTACTGATCCACTTTAATATGTACATAAAACCAACATGTCAATTTTCAGGATTCCCCGACAATATCAATATAATTACCCTCAAGCCTTACCCCATTCCCAAATTTACCCCTCGACTAAACTTCATAGTTGGGTAATGTCTGATAGTGTCGCTGCAAACCCGTGTCCCACAAATACGGGCTAGACAGAAGGATTTTTTTTCTCACGCTATCACGTGAGAGGGGTTGCCAACGTGGGCGGATCGGACCAACAAGGCGCTGGGGTACTACTCCCTCTGGCGGGGCCGTGTGGGGTTATTGGGCGCGAAAGTGGAATGGAAATAGTGATGCCAATTGGTAATGAACGGGAACATGGTCTGCAGTTGGGGCGTGTAGGATGAAGGCACTTTGGACGTCTGTGAAAATCCACGTGGAGGGCGACGGCGTGAGATACGTGGGAATAAGTCCGCAGCGCTATCACATTATCCAATGGTGTCGACCGAGAGGCTGATGTAAGCCAACTGGAACGCTCCCTTGGCGGAATTACAGCAGCTTCTTTGAGGTGAACTGTAGGTCTGACGGCACGTGGGAGATTGAGCTTCATCAGGCAAAACCTACACGACACACTTTCCGCGATAGTATCATGATATGGGATGCAATTACCTTCCCCATCTAGACTCAGTAAAGTAGTTCGTCCGGAGGAATGGGCGTTGGAGCGATTTCGGAAGTGGCGTGATGACTTAATTCGCTTTCTCTTGGACGTGAATGGATCCGACAGGTCAGGGTGCCTTTATGAAATGGGTCGCCAGCTGTGGGGTATAGTCTAGCCACGTCGGAGTCAGCGTTTGATTTCGGATCGCCATCCACCGTTTTCGTACTTGGTCAGTGGAGGTGCCAACGTAATTTGAAAAAATATTTCGATCATATAGTTTACCCCTTCTCTCTCCCCCCCCCCCCTCTCGTCCCTTCCCTATAAAATATTAAGTGTCGAATAACAAAATTAATATATGTAAAACAGAATGGAGGCGACCCCGGAGCTGAGATGACGAAAACCGTCGCACTATGCATGTCAACACCATACTATACTAATTTATGCAATAACGAAACTATTTCACTCGGATTTATTAAAGGTAGGAGAGAGCTTAAAAGGAAAGGTTAAAAGCGATTACCACTGTATAAGAGTTAGGCGTACTGCAGGTGACAGGAGTAGGCTAAACACGCGGTCTTGTAAGAAAGTTTTACAAATTTCAATGGTAAGGGGATCATTCACTCTAATTTAAACGAACCACGATTACCACAAATATATGCATTAATAGCCCGTTCATATCTCATATGAATTTCAAAACCAAAAAATACACAACGCTGAAAAAGGGGCATTATTGCGAATTAAATCTTAAGATCTTCTGCCGTATGTTCCATACGGGGGTCGAAAGACTTAGCTAGGGTTTCTTCTTAAGGTAGTCCTTTGAGGGCGCCACCAACAGCTTAGGAAAATCGAAGGGCAATGACCAGGATGTTACAACATTTTGCAGATCAGACAGGAGAAATAACCATTATTTCAATATAGGTATAAATGTAGAAGGATGGAAACATTACAACACTAATGTTTTCTAAATTCAAACCAACATTGGTAGTGATGAAATCACAATGAAAACATTAAAATTCATACAAGATGAAATTACAAAACCGATATTCTTTCTAATAAACAAATCTATTACGGAAATCAGATTTCCATCCCAAATAAAAATAAGTACTATTACACCAATCTTTAAATCAGGAAATCGTACAGATATCAATAACTATAGACCAATCGCAATTCTGAACACATTATCTAAAATCTTAGAAATAACAGTTAAAACTCCTTACCTAGATTCAAATTCACCAAAACAATTTGGTTTCAGAAAAAAATTAGGAACATCCAACGCCATAGCCTTAGTAATTGAATATATTAAAAATTCTCTTGATTCACATAAAAAATGCATTAGAGTATTTCTCGACCTTTCTAAAGCCTTCGACACAATAAATCACTCACATCTTTTTGAAAAACTAGATAACATAGGGATCACTGATAATGAACTGATATTCTTTAAAAGCTACATGGGAAATAGAAAGCAAACTGTGAAACTTAACAACATAACCAGTGAGTGTATTGATGTCAAATTCGGGGTGCCTCAAAGAAGTATTCTGGGTCCGATTCTGTTCCTAATTTACATTAATGACCTATGCCACATAGAATGTGACGGAGAAATCATCAGTTTTTCGGATGGTACTGTTCTCCTTATAAATGGGAAAAATTGGACAGAAACATTTAAAAAAGCTGAAGACACACTAACCAGGATTAAAAAAATGGCTAGAATACCATTCACTTACACTAAATGCTAATAAAACCAAATTTATCACTTTCAAAATAAAAAATAAAAAAAACTCTTAAGAAAACCTTAACTTAAAAATTCATAGCCCGCATCACTTAAATGAGCATTCTAACTGTCCCTCATTAGAAAACGTTGACCATATAACGTATCTAGGTCCAAAAATTGATGGAAATTTAAAATGGACCAATCACATTAGCTATTTAGATAATAAAATAAAAAACTCAGTTATTTTTTCAAAACTATCAGGAATGTGCTCATTAAAAAAGACTTAATCAAAATTTACATGGCTCTTTGCCAATCAATGTTAGAATACGTTATTATTGGATGGGGCAGTGCAAATAAAAATATACTAAATCTACTAATTAAAACTCAAAAAGCTATAATGAAAATTATACTGAAAGTTCCCGTAAGAACTAGCACTGACAAAATCTTCACCAATCTTAACATCATGTCAATTAAACAACTATATTCTAAAACTATACTCATTTACATTCATAAGTACAAAACCCAAGAAATAACAACAAACACGTACAATAGAAACACTAGATCTCATGGTCAACAATTTATCCAACAAATAACTACTAATACAACTTTTGGGCAAAAAAGCTTCTTATATCATAGTATTAAACTCTACAGTAAAATACCACTCTCACTCAAAAACCTCAACATTATAACATTTAAATCTCAAATAAAAAGCTGGATACTTAATATAGGGAGATCTGAAATAGAAAATATACTGATATCAAACACACACTAAAACAGAATCTACTAAATTGAACTATACAAAAAAACAATATCTTACTCATTTTAAAATATATATATATACTACATGATATGTATATGTTCATAATTAAAGTCATATGTAACTTTGTTGTAATATTAATTTTCTTATAATTAAAATATAATATGTAAATGAAATCCTCAGCACGGGAGATCCCAGTGAGGATATCATTATCTCTATATTATGTTATTAAGAAAAGAAGACAATAAATCATTATTATTATTATACTATGAATAGACACTTTTTACAGGTATGATTTAATTATGTGTGACTAGCGTAACTAGGTGCCCACACTGTCGAGTTGTACTCGATGCAATAGCGCTTCTATGCTTATTCCGTGATTGTTCACGAGTTTGCGACAGTGATTTAATAAAGTTGATCCTACCTGTCCAATAGGCTGCATCAGCTTGTACTGGTTCAGCTGCCCGACGCGTCAATTGACACTCTTCTAGACTCTCTCAAAGGGAGTCTTCTCCTCACAGTCCTCGGGGATCCTCCCAGAGACTCTACCCCTTCCCCCATACACCCAGGGTCATCCCTGCCTAAGGACCTCGACTTCTGTGTCACCAACAGCCTCGCTCGCATCTCCCTGGTAAGTGCCGATGGCTCCATACTACTAGCCTTGTACATATCGCTGCACTCAGGTATTTCGTCATTGTGCCTTAACACTAGAAAGACCGAAGCGGTCATTTCGACTGTTTCTCGATGTAATATGACGATATTTTGCTTAAAATTTATGGTAAAGATCTGATTTTTGAAGTGAAACTTCTTTACGCGCGTCATGCAATTTCGGGACCGGAGTAAAACCGACTCATGACCGAAACGAAAATGCGGGACCACCGATTAAAGTTCATTTGATCTAGTCAAAGTTTTGAAGTAACATATAAATGCTTCTTAGCTCATCCCGACAACTGGCGTTGGTGGTGTAATGGTCAGCATAGTTGCCTTCCAAGCAGTTGATCCGAGTTCGATTCTCGGCCATCGCACATTATTTTTTTGTTTTTAACGCCTTTTTCATTCAATATCTTATTTTTTAGTAGGTCAGAACATTTTTTAAAAGAAAATAATATTGCAAAATAATAAAAACACTTATCTCACTGTGATAAAACATTACTCCGCTAGAGCGCGCTTTGCGTTATTGTGTTGGATTAAAATTATTATCTAATCCGTATATTATGATAATTGTATTACATTTATTTAATTAATTTATTTATTTTGATAATATGTAATAATTTACAGAAAAAAAAATTAAAACTATCTCCCTCTGATAAAATATCCGTTCGCTAGAGCGCACTACGCGATCTTGTGTGGGATTCTATTTCTGTACATTGTACATTATTTTTAAAAATATACCTATTATATTTTGGGTGTGATGTAGGTAACATTATAAAACATAACAAGCTCTCATATTTTCAGAACCTACATAATATAATCAATTTATGCGGCTTTGCTTACAGTTGGTGCTCAGCGTGGTTGGCTTTCAATCAGTTAAGCGAGGTTCGATTCTCGGCTGTGGCATTTTTGAAGTGAAACCTTGTTGAGGTGGGGGTGCCGCTCACGAACGTTCTCTCTCTTCTCTTCTTTCCTCTCTCTCAGACACCAGCGAACTGCGCCACGCCAAGCATCAGCTGAAACTAGAAGTTTCACTTCTGTCTTGCGTAGGCTTGACACACCCACTTTTTTTTTTACTTTTCATGATTCATGATTTAACGACGATGGTGAAAAAACAGGTATGTAACAAGGATAAACCAATTTATCGGCATATTTAACGGTATTCTATTATTTTTATGAGTTTGTAGCATCAAGAATCCAGATTAACTAATTTATAATAAGCAACTCGACGCTACTTAGGTACGTACTTGCTACTTGCTACTTAGGTACGTACTCGCAGTCGAAATCAAAACAGATCAACCTACGTACTACAAGCACCTACTTGTCTACCAGGTGACAATACGTCACAGACCGTCTTTCACATTACGAGAACTCGCCAGAAGGTTCGAGTCTACCGCCTAGGCATAATTGCCGCGCCAGATCCAGATCGCCAGTGCCTGACAGTCATCGAGTCCGGTCTCAGCGCGCCGTCGCCAACTACCGCCTGGACCACATCATCGCAGCAACCGGAGTATTCAACATCTGTCCTAGACCATCTCCTCGCCACGGCAACTGACTCACCAATAAACACAGTGACCTTCACGACACGCCTTTTTATTCGTGCCTCTCACTTGATCCCCAAAAGTTGATTTTCAAAGTTTCAAGGGGCTGCCATATTTTTCCGTCCTCCAACCACCAAGAATTTCTAGGTTTTACCACAATTTAACAATCATTTCTCTGTTTAACCATCGTTTATTCCATTTTTCCCGTCTTTTACCTAATTTAGTATGTTTATTATTTTATAATGGAAGATGGTGAAACGATGGTGGTGCATAAGAGCTTGAAATTTCGATAATTCATTGAAAATCATTATAAGACGTGGTAAATATGGTAAAACACAGTAAAAAAGGTACAACATGTGTTTTTGAAGACTTCCGCCATACTTTTGAAAACTTCCGCCATACTTTTGACTATGTTAAACTGTTTTTAAAGTTATTTTACCATATTTTTCTATAGTTTTCATGGTTTTGTCATATTTAACGATGTTTTACGGTTTTAAATGATGTTTTACCATTTACTTAACTGGTTTTTAATGACTTTTCTGAATATTACTATATTTTTCAAGGTTTATTATGTTTTACGATGTGAAAACGTTTTCCGTCTTATATTTGACTAGTTTTTAAGGTATTAAATGATTTTTTTTTAATATTTGACCATGTTTTTCAAGGTTCAGCATGCCGTTTGCTGTTTTAGAGTCTTCTGCCATACATTTGACTAAATTTAACGCTTTTTAATGATATTCTACCACATTTTACGACCATTAATGAATGAATCGGAATTTTTTTACAATTTTATTATTTTTGTGAGTTACTTGCGGACGAGGCCTTTTTAAAAATAACTTTTCAAGGTTTTACCACAATTCACCGTCTTCCACCATACATTTGTATATTTTGCCACAATCCACCGTCTTCCACCATACATTTGAATGTTTTACCACATTTTACCGCCTTCCACCATACATTTGTATGTCTTACATCATTTTACCTTCTTCCACCATACATTTGTATGTTTTACAACCTTTAACCGGCTACTACCATATATTTGTATGTTTTACTACATTTCACCGTCTTCCACGATACATTTGTATGTTTTTCCGAATTTTACCGTCTTCTACCATACATTTGTATATTTTACCACATTTAACCGTCTTGGACCAAACATGTGTATGTTTTACCAAATTTAATCGTCTTACACCATATGTATGTTTTACCACAATCCACCGTCTTCCACTATATATTTGTATGTTTTACCACATTTAACCGTCTTGCACCATACATTTGTGTGTCTTACCACATTTTACCGTCTTCCACCAAACAATGTTGTAAAACCTTGAAAATTTGATTAAATTATCGTAAAAAAGGATCCGTCCCCAATTAACTCATAAAAATGATAGATTACCGTAAAAATACTCCGATTAATTGATTAATGGTCGTAAAATATGGTACAATATCATTTAAAACAGTTTAATGTAGTCAAATTTATGGCAGAAGACTATAAAACAGCAAACATCATGCTGAACCTTTAAAAACATAGTCAAATATTGCAAAACATCATTAAAAACCGTAAAAACTAGTCAAATATATGAAAAAAAGACATTTAACATGATGAATATGACCTTGAAAAACTAAAATTTAAAAAATATCACTCAAAACTAGTAAAGTATATGGTAAACCATCATTAAAAACCGCAAAACATCGTAAACCACGAAAAACTTGGTAAAAAAACTCTAAATACCGTCGAACTTAGTCAAAAGTATGGCGGAAGACTTTAAAAACACATGTTGTTCCCTTTTTACTGTGTTTTACCATATTTACCACGTCTTATAATGATTTTCAATGAATTGAATCGGTCACAAGAATGTCTAGTGTCCGATAGGACATTTCTAGTGTCCGATCGGACATTTCAATGTCCCATCGGACATTTCTAGTATCCGATAGGACATTTCTAGTGTCCGATCGGACATTTCGATGTCCGATCGGACATTTCAATGTCCCATCGGACATTTCTAGTGTCCGATCGGACATTCTTGTGTCCGATCGGACATTTCTAGTGTCCGATAGGACATTTCTAGTGTCCGATCGGACATTTCGATGTCCCATCGGACATTTCTTGTGTCCGATCGGACATTCTTGTGTCCGAGCGGACATTTCTAGTGTCCGATCGGACATTTCGATGTCCCATCGGACATTTCTTGTGTCCGATAGGACATTTCTAGTGTCCGATCGGACATTTCAATGTCCCATCGGACATTTCTAGTATCCGATAGGACATTTCTAGTGTCCGATCGGACATTTCAATGTCCGATCGGACATTTCAATGTCCCATCGGACATTTCTTGTGTCCGATCGGACATTCTTGTGTCCGAGCGGACATTTCTAGTGTCCGATCGGACATTTCGATGTCCCATCGGACATTTCTTGTGTCCGATCGGACATTTCAATGTCCCATCGGACATTTCTTGTGTCCGATCGGACATTCTTGTGTCCGATCGGACATTTCTAGTGTCCGATTGGACATTTCGATGTCCCATCGGACATTTCTTGTGTCCGATCGGACATTCTTGTGTCCGAGCGGACATTTCTAGTGTCCGATCGGACATTTCGATGTCCCATCGGACATTTCTTGTGTCCGATAGGACATTTCTAGTGTCCGATCGGACATTTCAATGTCCCATCGGACATTTCTAGTATCCGATAGGACATTTCTAGTGTCCGATCGGACATTTCAATGTCCGATCGGACATTTCAATGTCCCATCGGACATTTCTTGTGTCCGATCGGACATTCTCTTGTCCGATCGGACATTCTTGTGTCCGATCGGACATTTCTAGTGTCCGATCGGACATTTCAATGTCCCATCGGACATTTCTAGTATCCGATAGGACATTTCTAGTGTCCGATCGGACATTTCAATGTCCGATCGGACATTTCAATGTCCCATCGGACATTTCTAGTATCCGATAGGACATTTCTAGTGTCCGATCGGACATGTCAATGTCCGATCGGACATTTCAATGTCCCATCGGACATTTCTTGTGTCCGATCGGACATTCTTGTGTCCGAGCGGACATTCCTAGTGTCCGATCGGACATTTCGATGTCCCATCGGACATTTCTTGTGTCCGATAGGACATTTCTAGTGTCCGATCGGACATTTCAATGTCCCATCGGACATTTCTAGTATACGATAGGACATTTCTAGTGTCCGATCGGACATTCTCTTGTCCGATCGGACATTCTTGTGTCCGATCGGACATTTCTAGTGTCCGATCGGACATTTCGATGTCCCATCGGACATTTCTTGTGTCCGATAGGACATTTCTAGTGTCCGATCGGACATTTCAATGTCCCATCGGACATTTCTTGTGTCCCATCGGACATTCTCTTGTCCGATCGGACATTTCTAGTGTCCGATAGGACATTTCTAGCTAGCTATATTTTATGAGTTAATTGCGGACGAGGCCTTTTTTACCATAATTTAATCAGATTTTCAAGGTTTTACTACAATTCACCGTCTTCCACCATAAATTTGCTATGTGTTACCACAATCCACAGTCTTCCACCAAACATTTGTTTGTTTCACGGCATTTTACGATAGTGGTGGATAAAAGCTTGAAATTTCGATAATTCATTGAAAAACATTATAAGACGTGGTAAATATGGTAAAACACAGTAAAAAGGGTACAACATGTGTTTTTCAAGTCTTCCGCCATACTTTTGACTAAGTTCGACGGTATTTAGAGTTTTTTTACCAAGTTTTTCGTGGTTTACGATGTTTTGCGGTTTTTAATGATGGTTTACCATATACTTTACTGGTTTTGAGTGATGTTTTTTAAATTTTAGTTTTTCAAGGTCATATTCATCATGTTAGGCGTCTTTCTTCATATATTTAACTAGTTTTTACAGTTTTTAATGATGTTTTGCAATATTTGACTATGTTTTTAAAGGTTCAGCATGCTGTTTGCTGTTTTATAGTCTTCTGCCATAAATTTGACTACATTAAACTGTTTTAAATGATATTGTACGATATTTTACGACCATTAATCAATTAATCGGAGTATTTTTACGGTAATCTATCATTTTTATGAGTTAACTTTTTTCAATGATATTCTACCACATTTTATGACCATTAATGAATGAATCGGAATATTTTTACAATTTTATTATTTTGTGAGTTACTTACGGACGAGGCCTTTTTAAAAATAATTAAATAAAATTTTCAAGGTATTACCACAATTCACCGTCTACCACCATACATTTGTATATTTTACCACAATCCACAGTTTTCCACCATACATTTGTATATTTTACCACAATCCACCGTCTTCCACCATACATTTGAATGTTTTACCACATTTTACCGCCTTCCACCATACAGTTGTATGTCTTACATCATTTTACCTTCTTCCACCATACATTTGTATGTTTTACCACATTTAACAGGCTTCCACCATAAATTTGTATGTTTTACTACATTTCATCGACTTTCGCCATACATTTTTATGTTTCACCAAATTTAACCGTCTTCCGACATACATTTGTATGTTTTACCACATTTTACCGTCTTGCACCATACATTTGTATGTTTTAACACATTTAAGAGTCTTCCATCATACATTTGTATGTTTTACCACATTTTACCGTCTTGCACCATACATTTGTATGTTTTAACACATTTAAGAGTCTTCCATCATACATTTGTATGTTTTACCACATTTTACCGTCTTGCACCATACATTTGTATGTTTTAACACATTTAAGAGTCTTCCATCATACATTTGTATGTTTTACCACATTTTACCGTCTTCCACAAAACGTTTTTCTGTTTACCCTATTTTATTCCATCTTAGATTTTTTAGTGTGTTTTACATTATTTTAGCACATTTTGAAAAAAAATCATTTAAAACCGTAAAAACTAGTCAAATATATGACTGAAGACGTTTCACATCGTAAAACATAATAAAACCTTGAAAAATATAGTAATATTCAGAAAAGTCATTTAAAACCAGTAGAGTAAATGGTAAAACATCATTTAAAACCGTAAAACATCGTAAAATATGACAAAATCATGAAAAACATAGAAAAATATGGTAAAATAACTATAAAAACAGTTCAACTTAGTAAAAGTATGGCGGAAGTCTTCAAAATTATGGCGGAAGTCTTCAAATGTATGGCGGAAGTGTTCGAAAACACATGTTGTACCTTTTTTACTGTGTTTTACCATATTTCCCACGTCTTATAATGATTTTCAATGAATTATCGAAATTTCAAGCTCTTATGCACCACCATCGTTTCACCATCTTCCATTTTAAAATAATAAACATACTAAATAAGGTAAAAGACGGTAAAAATGGAAAAAAAAACGATGGTAAAACAGAGAAATAATTGGTAAATTGTGGTTAAACCTATAAATTCTTTGTTGTTGGAGGACGGAAAAATATGGCAGGACCTTGAAACTTTAGTAATCAACTCATAAATATAATAGAATACCGTTAAAATATGCCGATAAATTGGTTTATCCTTGGTAATCGTCGTAAAATATGATACAACATCAGTTAAAACCGTTTAATGTAGTTAAATTTATGGCGGAATACATAAAACAGCCAAAAACGTGCTATTCCTTTAAAAACATAGTAAAATATTGCAAAAGATCATTAAAAACCTTGAAAAAGGTCTTATATATGACGGAAGACGTAAAACATCGGACAACATGATTAAACCATGACAACAATAGTCACATTTGGAAAACATCATTGAAAACCAGTCAAATATATGGCGGTAGATGTTAAAACATCGTACAACGTGATAAAACCTTGAAAAACATAGTTAAATACTGTAAAATGTCATAAAAAACCGTTAAACTAGCCAAATGTATGGCAGTAGAAGGCAAAAAACACCTAAAACATAGATAAACCTTAAAACACATTGTGAAATATGATAAAACAT
This sequence comes from Hesperophylax magnus, assembly GCA_026573805.1. NCBI lineage: Eukaryota > Metazoa > Arthropoda > Insecta > Trichoptera > Limnephilidae > Hesperophylax > Hesperophylax magnus. The sequence goes on from JAIUSX010000569.1 coordinate 24,079, forward strand.
CATTAAAAACCGTAGAAACAATCAAATATATGACGGAAGACGTAAAATATCGTACTATGTGATAAAACCATGAAAAACATACTAAAATTTGGAAAACATCGTTGAAAACCAGTCAAATATATGGCGGTAGATGGTAAAACATCATTAAACCTTGAAAAAAATTGTAAAACATAAATAAAACAGTTGAACTTGTCAATAGTTGGGCGGAAGGCTTGAAAAACAGTTGAACTTTTCAAAAGTAGGGCGGAAGGCTTGAAAAACACATGTTGAACCTTTTTTACTATATTTACCATTTTTACTACTGCTTATAATGATTTTCAAAAATTATAAAATTTTCAAGCTTTTATCCACGTTCGAATTGTTTCACCATCTTCAACCACAAATTTAACTACGTTATACATCATTTATAATATTTCACGATGTTTACCTTCTTTTATATAATTTTGCCACGTATTGTGACGTTTTTAGTATCTTACCACGTTTTTTCATATTGAACCATGTTTTTATGAGTTTTACTTCGTTATTCGGTGAAATATGGTTAAGAATTCTAAACAACACCTTGATTTATCATATTTTGCCACGTTTTTCTACTTGTGCTCGTGTTGTGAAGTTTGTTAGTATCTTAACACGTTTCATCACATTAAACAATGTTTTGATTTATTTAACCTCGTTATTTGGTGAAATTTGGTGAAACTTAAAAAAATCAATAAAATGTGTAAAAAAATTAAAAACATCGGAAATATTAAAAAAACACGCTAAAAATCAGTGAAATATATATAATGGCCATAAAAACTAGGCTTCCCACGGTAAAAAATGTATTCTAAGTGTCCGACTAGACATTTCCCTTGTACGATGGAACATTTGCAAGGTCCGATCGGACATTTTCTATGTCCTTATACGTTGATGAGAGCTTGAAAATGTGATAAATCATTATTAAACTTTTGTAAAAAGGTCTGAAATCGTCAACTGCTGTAAAGAATGATAAATGTGCTAAAATAATGTAAAACACGGTAAAAATGATAAAATGTGGTAAAATAATGTAAAACGCGGTAAAAATGATATAATCGGAAAAAAAACCGCAAAACAGAGAAAATGTATGGTGGAAGACGGAATAAATAGTAAAAAAAAGTCCAGCATGGCTCAACACTGTAAAAAATGATAAAAGGTGCTAAAATAACGTAAAACACGGTAAAAATGATATAATGGGAAAAAAAAAACGGCAAAACAGAGAAAATGTATGGTGGAAGACGGAAAAAATAGTAAAAAAAATTGAAATGTCCGATCGGACATTTCTAGTGTCCGATCGGACATTTCAATGTCCCATCGGACATTTCTACTGTCCGATAGGACATTTCTAGCTATCTATTAGATAGCTATATTTTATGAGTTAATTGCGGACGAGGCCTTTTTTACCATAATTTAATCAGATTTTCAAGGTTTTACTACAATTCACCGTCTTCCACCATAAATTTGTATGGTTTACCACAATCCACAGTCTTCCACCAAACATTTGTTTGTTTCACCACATTTTACGATAGTGGTGAATAAAAGCTTGAAATTTCGATAATTCATTGAAAATCATTATAAGACGTGGTAAATATGGTAAAACACAGTAAAAAGGGTACAACATGTGTTTTTCAAGTCTTCCGCCATACTTTTGACTAAGTTCGACGGTATTTAGAGTTTTTAACCAAGTTTTTCGTGGTTTACGATGTTTGCGGTTTTTAATGATGTTTTCCAATATTTGACTATGTTTTTAAAGGTTCAGCATGCTGTGTGCTGTTTTATAGTCTTCTGCCATAAATTTGACTACATTAAACCGTTTTAAATGATATTGTACCATATTTTACGACCATTATTCAATTAATCGGAGTATTTTTACGGTAATCTATCATTTTTATGAGTTAATTGTGACGGATCCTTTTTTACGATAATTTAATCAGATTTTCAAGGTTTTACAACATTTAATCGTCTTTTACCATCTTTTTTTTTATTTTCCAACTTTTATCCCATTTTTACCGTGTTTTACGTTATTTTAGCACGTGTTATCATTTTTTACAGTGTTGAGCCATGCTGGACTTTTTTTTACTATTTTTTCCGTATCCACCATACATTTTCTCTGTTTTGCCGTTTTTTTTCCCATTATATCATTTTTACCGTGTTTTATGTTATTTTAGCACGTGTTATCATTTTTTACAGTGTTGAGCCATGCTGGACTTTTTTTTACTATTTATTCCGTCTTCCACCATACATTTTCTCTGTTTTGCGGATTTTTTCCCATTATATCATTTTTACCACGTTTTATATTATTTTACCACATTTTATCATTTTTACCGTGTTATACATTATTTTAGCACATTTTTCATTCTTTACAGTAGTTGACGATTTCCGAACTTTTTACAAAAGTTTAATAATGATTTATCACATTTTCAAGCTCTCATCAACGTATAAGGACATAGAAAATGTCCGATTGGACCTTGCAAATGTTCCATCGTACAAGGGAAATGTCTACTCGGACACTAAGAATACATTTTTTTTCGTGGGAAGCCTAGTTTATATGGCCATTATATATATTTCACCGATTTTTAGCGTGTTTTTTTAAATATTTCCGATGTTTTAAATTTTTTTACACATTTTATTGATTTTTTTAAGTTTCACCAAATTTCACCAAATAACGAGGTAAAATAAATCAAAACATTGTTTAATGTGATGAAACGTGTTAAGATACTAACAAACTTCACAACACGAGCACAAGTAGAAAAACGTGGCAAAATATGATAAATCAAGGTGTTGTTTAGAATTCTTAACCATATTTCACCGAATAACGAAGTAAAACTCATAAAAACATGGTTCAATATGACGAAACGTGGTAAGATACTATAAAACGTCTATAACATTTGAAAAACGTGGCGAAATGTGATTAAACGAGATAAACCTTCGTAAAATATGATAAAGATGTAAAACGTAGTTAAATTTGTGGTGGAAGATGGTGTAACTATTCGAACGTGGATAAAAGCTTGAAAATTTGATAATTCATTGAAAATTATTATAAGACGTGGTCAATATGGTAATACAAAGTAAAAAAAACTGACAACATATGTTTTTCAAGTCTTCCGCCATGCTTTTGACTACGTTCAACTGTTTTTAGAGATATTTTAACATCTTTTAGTATGGTTTTATCATATTTTACGATTTTTTACCTTTTTTATTTATGTTCTACCATATTTCACAATGTTTTACGATGTTTCAACATCTACCGCCATATAATTGACTGGTTTTTAATGATGTTTTCCAAGTTTTACTATGTTTTTCATGGTTTTATCAAGTTGTACGGTGTTTTAAGTCTTTCGTCTTATTTGATTGTTCCTACGGTTTTTAATAATTTTTTGCAATATTTTTCAAGGTTAGCATGTTGTTTGCTGTTTTACCGTCATCCGCCATACATTTGACTAGACTAAACGGTTTTAAACCTATTAATCGGCATATTTCTACGGAATTCTATATGATTCTTGTAGGTGGTGAAATAATTTGTAGGTGGATAAAAGCTTGAAATTTTGATAATTCATTATAAGACGTGGTAAATATGGTAAAATGTAACGGACGTACTGCTCCGTGATCGGGCGCGGTCGCCCCATATTAAAATCTTTTATTTGCCTTAACTTTGCCTGTCCTTAAATTAAATAAACTGGAGTAAATGTATGTAAAATTAAACTATAAACCCTAATTATGTAAAAATGAAAATGTCAATATATGAAAGATAAATTGTGTAACCCTCTGTTTGTAAGAATGTAATGTAAAGAAATATTAAATCAATAAATGAAACGTCGGAGCTTGGCTAGGGGACACGGGCAGAGAAGCATACTGAGAGAGCTGGTGGATTAATAGCATTTAATTCGGGCACGGTTATGAGAATCGTGCTTATACGAGAGAGAACGCTCGGCCGCGACCCGAAGCAAAGGGCCGTGCGCCGTCATAGCGTGCGAGGTGGGTTTGCCGCCCGAGCGTTCCACAAGCGCGATTCTGAGAACCGTGCCTGAACAAAGAGAGGCCGTGGTCACGTTCGGCCACGAGCCCAAAATTACCGGCCGAGAGGCGGTAATCACACAGGCGGCGGGCCGCGCGCGCGTCACAAACACGGGCTTCGATTCCTGGAATCAAAGAGAAAGTTGGCCCGTGTGAGCGTCGTTCGGCCAGCGCCTGCCGCCGATGGCCTATAAAACGGGAAATAGTCCCTTGGAAAGGCAGTTAGCCAGCAACCTCCACCAGCTCAACACCTCTCTCTCTGCTCTGCCCTCTACCTCGCTCCGACTTCTGCTTCTACTCGCCTTCTTTCACTCTGACCCCCGCCTCACCCTGGACCACGGACTTGCCTACCCCTTCGGACCAGACTCGGAATCAGCTCAAGAACAAGAAAACAGCATTCGGACCAGCTCTACAGCGGCTTCAGAGACGGCCCCGTTCTACCCCTCCACGCCACTGAAGGAAGACGTCTCACGCCTCCACAGATTGGGATCACCGGCCCCTTACAGTCTTGTGTGTCACGATTACGTCTGATACAGTAAAACATAGTAAAAAAAAGGTGAAACATGTGTTTTTCAAGTCTTCCGCCATACTTTTGACTGGTTTTTAATGATCTTTAGCAATATTTTACTATTTTTTTAAGGTTTAG